>JAODAL010007657.1:0-123422 GCA_025379985.1 Phyllomedusa bahiana
CCCCCTTACCCTTTTTTTGGGGGGGAACCCCCTTTGGGGGGCCCGGGGGGGACCCCCCCCGGGGGACCCCCACGGGCTCTCTATCAGAGCCCGGACAGACCTCCTCGTATACAGAGCCCGGGCGGGACTCCTCCGTATACAGAGGCCGGGACGGACCTCCCTCGTTACAGAGGCGGCGGACCCCCCTCGTATGCAGAGGGGAGGGCTCCCTCGTTGCAGAGGGACGGACCCCCTCCGTATGCAGAGGCCGGGAAGGGACCTCCTCGTATGCAGAGCCCCGGAAGGCCCTCCGTATAAGAGCCCCGGAAGGGCCCCCCTCCCTCCGTATACGAGCCCGGAAGGGACCTCCCTCCGTATACAGTGCCCCGCAAGGGACCTCCCTCCGTAAAAAGAGCCCCGGAAGGGTCCCTCAGATATACAGAGCCCAAGAGGACCTCCCTCCGTATACAGAGGCCCGGACAGGGACGACTCCCTCCGTATACAGAGCCCCGGAAGGGACCTCCCTCCGTATGCAGAGCCCCGGAAGGGACCTCCCTCCCTCCGTATGCAGAGCCCCGGAAGGGACCTCCCTCCCTCCGTATGCAGAGCCCCGGAAGGGACCTCCCTCCCTCCGTATGCAGAGCCCCGGAAGGGACCTCCCTCCCTCCGTATGCAGAGCCCCGGAAGGGACCCCTCCCTCGTATGCAGAGCCGGAGGGACCTCCCTCCCTCGTATGCAGAGCCCGGAAGGGACCTCCCTCCTCGTATGCAGAGCCCGGAAGGGCCTCCCCCCTCCGTATGCAGAGGCCGGAAGGGACCTCCCTCCCTCCGTATGCAGAGCCCCGGAAGGGACCTCCCTCCCTCCGTATGCAGAGCCCCGGACGGGACCTCCCTCCCTCCGTATGCAGAGGCCGGGACGGGACCTCCCTCCGTATGCAGAGGCCGGGGCGGGACCTCCCTCCGTATGCAGAGGCCGGGGCGGGACCTCCCTCCGTATGCAGAGGCCGGGGCGGGACCTCCCTCCGTATGCAGAGGCCGGGAAGGGACCTCCCTCCGTATGCAGAGCCGGGGAACGGGACCTCCCCCTCCGTATCAGAGCCCGGAGAGGGACCTCCTCCGTATGCAGAGGCCGGGCGGGACCTCCCTCCGTATGCAGAGGCACGGGCGACGGGACCTCCCTCCGTATAGCAGAGGCCGGGACGGGCCTCCCTCCGTTATGCAGAGGCCGGGACGGGGACCTCCCTCCGTATGCAGAGGCCGGGTAGGGACCTCCCTCCGTATGCAGAGCCCGGGGCGGGACCTCCCTCCCTCCGTATACATGAGCCCGGAGGGACCTCCCTCCGTATACAGAGCCCAGGACAGACCTCCCTCCGTATACAGAGCCCGGGACGGGACCTCCCTCCGTATGCAGAGGCCGGGAAGGGACCTCCCTCCGTAGGCAGAGCCCCGGAAGGGACCTCCCTCCGTATACAGAGCCCCGGAAGGGACCTCCCTCCCTCCGTATACAGAGCCCCGGAAGGGACCTCCCTCCCTCCGTATGCAGAGCCCCGGAAGGGACCTCCCTCCCTCCGTATGCAGAGCCCCGGAAGGGACCTCCCTCGCCTCCTCCGTATATCAGAGCCGGAAGGGACCTCCCCCTCCGTATGCAGAGCCCGGAAGGGACCTCCCTCCATCCGTATGCAGAGCCCGGAGGGACCTCCCTCCCTCCGTATGCAGAGCCCGGAAGGGACTCCCTCCCTCCGTATGCAGGAGCCCGGAGGGGGCTCCCTCCCTCCGTATGCAGAGCCCGGAAGGGACCCTCCCTCCGTATGCAGAGGCCGGGAAGGGACCTCCCTCCCTCCGTATGCAAGAGCCGGAAGGGACCTCCCTCCTCCGTATGCAGGAGCCCGGAAGGGACCTCCCTCCTCGTATGCAGAGCCCGGAGGGACCTCCTCCCTCCGTATGCAGAGCCCCGGAAGGGACCTCCCCTCCTCCGTATTGCAGAGCCCGGAGGGACTCCTCCCTCCGTATGCAGAGGCCCCGGACGGGACCTCCTCCCTCCGTATGCAGAGCCCGGGGCGGGGCCTCCCTCCGTATGCAGAGCCCGGGGCGGGGCCTCCCTCCGTATGCAGAGCCCGGGGCGGGGCCTCCCTCCGTATGCAGAGCCCGGGGCGGGACCTCCCTCCGTATGCAGAGCCCGGGGCGGGGCCTCCCTCCGTATGCAGAGGCCGGGGCGGGACCTCCCTCCGTATGCAGAGGCCGGGGCGGGACCTCCCTCCGTATGCAGAGGCCGGGACGGGGCCTCCCTCCGTATGCAGAGCCTGGGGCGGGGCCTCCCTCCGTATGCAGAGGCGGGCGGGCCTCCCTCGTATGCAGAGGCCGGGGCGGGGCCTCCCTCCGTATGCAGAGCCCGGGGCGGGGCCTCCCTCCGTATGCAGAGCCCGGGCGGGGCAGACCTCCGTATATCAACACCAGGACAGACCTAATTCATCATAATTCATGTATACAGACACCAGAGCGTTCTACTAACCGCCTCTGTATTTGCCTATTAGGGTAAGATGTAATAGGTTGCCTGGTAAGTAAACACAGGCCGGTTATAATAGTGTATTATAGAAGTGGATCTCACAGTCAGGTCCTATAGTTCATTTAAAAACCAATAAAACAAGGAATTAAAAGGGGCTGTCTAAAAGACAGAGGCTGCACTGGAACCGAGGCAAAAAGGAAGCTATGGGGTTTTTTTTCCATTTTTGCAGCAGGACTCTAATCTTTTTTCTAAATTAACCTTTTAAACCTGTTAAGCACCAGACCTGAAAAGGCCTTAATGATCAGCTACATTTTGTAGTTTTTACCCCTTATTGCATTGCAGCAAGCATAACTTTTTTATTTTTTAAATGACGCAGTTGTTTGAAGACTTGTTTTATGTGCAAGAAGTTGTATTTTTGAGGGGCGTAGTTTGAGTTTATATATAAATGACTGTGTAATGAAAAAAAAAATATTTGCAGCATTTTTCTAAATAGTTTTTTACACCGTTCACAATTTACACTACATAACCTAGATTAATTCTACATGTTATTACAGCCGTGTAGATACCTAATATGTGTAGGTTTTTGTTGTGTTTTTTTGTTGTTGTTGTATGAGTACGTCCCAGGGTTGCTAAGAGGCTTTGTAGCGGGATCGCAGCGCCGGCACCATCCCACGCTGTTTAACCCTAAATGAATGAGAAACGGTGCCGTGGCTTCCATCGCGGGGTTCGAATCGGTTAATATGGCAGCTGGAAGCCATGTTTTCGGTTTTACTTCTTCCTGCCCCAGACCGGAAGTAGTGAAACTGCCATATTGGTACTCCTTAATGCATTGTCTATACAATGCATTAGGTTGTAGAAACAATAGCGCCCCCCTAGTTGTAAAGAACCCTAGAGGGACTCAAAGTACCAGTAAAAAAAAAAATAAAAGTTTTAATGTGTAATAAAAATTTGAAAAATATTAAAAGTTCAAGTCCATCCCCTTTTTGCCCCCTTTTTTTTTTGTTTTTTTTTTTTTGACTTAGTTGTATTAGCGTACTCCTGTATGCTAATACATTAGACTCTGTGCCAGTGTGACACAGGCTGCTGTCAGGGCAGCACACAGTGTGCCGGTGTGACACAGGCTGCTGTCAGGGCAGTACACAGTGTGCCGGTGTGACACAGGCTGCTGTCAGGGCAGCACACAGTGTGCCGGTGTGACACAGGCTGCTGTCAGGGCAGTACACAGTGTGCCGGTGTGACACAGGCTGCTGTCAGGGAAGTACACAGTGTGCCGGTGTGACACAGGCTGCTGTCAGGGCAGCACACAGTGTGCCCTGACAGCAGACATACTATGCAGAAAACCCTGGAGCTACTCGAGGTCCACAGGGCTGGCTGCATAGACCAGGCATCCTCAAACTGCGGCCCTCCAGTTGTTGGGAAACTACAACTCCCATCATGCATTTGTATAATCTATAACAGTGGGAATTATGGGAGTTGTAGTTTCCCAACAGCTGGAGGGCCACAGTTTGAGGATGCCTGGCATAGACATTTCCCAGAATCCCATCGGGCACTGGGATTCCTGATGGAAGGTTTGGGCTGGCCCACAAGGGAAGCCCCCGATGGGCCACTGAGCATGGCAGACCTATAGTTTATTTTAAACTGTATACACACTCTTGGGAGAGGCAGAAAGGCAAAGAGAAAAGGGCAAAAAGCAAGAGGCAGAGGATAAGACACATGTACAGTAGCTGTATGCTGGGCCCCAGAATGAAATCCCACGGGTGGGCCCTAGGCATGCAGTCCGACACTGCTCCTTCGATATTGCTGCGGTCACGGACTGTGGTAATCAATATGAGTACCTCCCGGACGCTCCTGCTCACATGACAGCTGCAGCTAATCACAGGCCAGAGAGGTCATGTGCAAGTGACAGTGTGGTGTGTGATTGGCTGGAGCTGTCATATGAATGATGACCGTTCACTCCTTACTTCCAGCCGGGAGTGATCGGGAGCGTCCAGAAGGGAAGTCTTATCTTCTATTTGTTTAACCCTGGCGGACAAAGCATTGATCGGCCCTGGAACACCCCTTTAACTCCATTTCGTTGGTAGCCCAGTTACGGCACTGAGAGCCCCAAACCCCCTCTGTGGTCAGCAACTTCTTTTGGCATCGCTGCAGACAGAGAACACGATTCGCCTGGGGTTAAATTAAAATTACAAAAACATCCTTTCTTTCAAATAAAAAGTTTTCCATTAAAAGTAGTAAGAGGGGAAACATCTACATATTTGGTGTCGCTCCTGTGGAATCCTGAATTATGTAAAATGTATTTTAAGAAGAAAAAATAACTACTACAGTGCAGTATAGAAGCAGTACATGGCGACACATGGAATACTGCGGAGGGACCACATGTGCTTCCATACAGGTTTCATGCACACAGTCCCTGCTTGTTAGGGAATGTTCACACAATGTATTGCAGTACATTGTGACTTTCGGGAGCTCACGCTAATACGCACATACTCCCGCTGCGCCGGGGGGGCCGGCAGCCCGCCAACCCCATTGACATTGATTACTTGCGGCACGTATTCACCGCGAATAATGGACATGTCACTTATCTTCCCAAGTGTACAATACGATTGTATTGTACGAGCGGGGAGAGGAGGTGTAATCCATAGTTCTCTATGAGAGCTATGGATTACCGTAATTTCGGCGCGCATCTCGCCCATATTAGAGCGCAAATACGCGGCGAAATGCGTGCCGAAATTACGCCGTGTGAACATACCCTAAGGGGTAGGTAGCCCTGATTCTGGTTGCAAGGATCATAAGTTTTGTAGACTTCACTATAAGGCTATGTTCACACCAGGAGCGGAACTACCGGGGTAGCAAACGTAGCAATTGCTACGGGGCCCAGATCCTTAGGGGGGCCCAGGACCCGTAGCTGCTACTACTTTGCTGCCCAGGTAGTTCCAGCTCCAGAGCCCATCAGGCAATGAAGGTAACTGCCGGCGGGCCCTGCGCTATGATGCTGCTGCTGCCGTCATCAGTCACGGAGCCCGGACAGAGCGGCGGGGGAGCCGGCAAAAACAGTTAAAGGGGTGTTATCGTTTGAGCTGCTCGTGCTGTCCAGTAATTTTCTCAGATTGAGTTTGAAATACAGGGGGTGTCTTCCTGTCGCAGGGTTTTCCCCTCCACGGGGTGTCCCCCTCACTGAAGAACTGTGACATCATCATTTTGTTTAAGCAGGGGATGCAGAGGTTGTCTGGATATAACCAGCTCGTAGCCTCCTCCTGCTTATGTCTGCAGCCTTGAGGCTCCAAACTCCAGCAAGCAACTGTCTTTTTATGCCCTCTTAGTTTTTCACAACAAACTGAAAGCCCAGCTGTTAAGATCTCTGCTTCCTGTCATTGAATGTGGAGAAGCAAATCAGCTTTCAGAGAAGGCCCTTGCTCAATCTTTTAACTGCCTTGGGCTGGTGGTGCAGCGGGTAGAGCAGTGATAGACTTATTGTTTTTACAACGAAGGGGTTTGGAGTTCTAGTCCCTCACAGGGTATATTCCCCCCCCCCCCCTAAATTTTTACAAAATATGTAGAGAGACCTAAAATATATATGTTAATCTCTTTTAATGATATATATATATATACACATACAGGGCTCCCCTATTTTATGTGCTCATCTCCCAGAATATATGCATTGTATCACGTATGTTGGAAGTGCTTGGGGTGACTGCAAGGATGGGACACTATATAGGGAGCTTGTGTGTGTATATTTAATAAATTATAGATGTTCACACATATATTTTCATATCTTTTACGTTATGTGTATAATTTTAAATAAAAAAAAAACACTATGATGGGACTTGAACTCCCAACCTCTGTCTTGTAGGGCTGATCACCTAAACATACTCTTAGAAGCAGCTATGCAGAACAGTGTTGAATCTTATGTTATACAATACAGATGTGATGTCATAAGGAGGCGGGGCTTGCATTCGATCTGAGGAACAGAACGCCTTCTTTTCCAAGTAGCACTTAAGGACTGGACTGTGAGGAGGTTAATCAACTCTTGGCAAAAGCCCCTTAAACAGCAGTAATTGCCCAGAACCTTGACCCTAAAAGCTGGGAGATGTACATAAAACCCAGCAGACTTTGGTTTCACTATCGATTTTAACGCTCAGAGGGGAGTAAACACAGAGTGTGCAAGCGCCAATCACAGCGCAGGGGGCGTGGCCCGGGGCGTTTCCTGTTTTAGGGCTTTATCCAACAGGCTGAATGAAATGTCAGCCAGCCAATCACAGTGCAGGGGGGCGTGTCTAGGTGCCAGAATAAACCCCAGGGGCATTCTGACCCAGCAACAGCAGTTTTACAGAGATGCTTATATCTGCTAAACCAAGTGACAGAGGTAATGCAACCCAAATACAAAAGTGCTTATTTTTACTGTCCCCATAATCTGAGACATGATCTTTGTAACAATAAAACCCCTTTAAGTGTCAGTGACTATGGCCCCTCTCCTCCCTCCCCCTCCCTTCGTCCAGTACAGATAGTGAAGAGCTGCGGACACAAGGGGAGGGAGGGGGAAGAATAAATGCATTTCCCAGTCTGCAGAAACAAGGAGGAATGTGTTCCTCTCCTTCTGTCCAGACTTCTTGGACCTGGGACTGTTACAATAAGCAGAGCAGTAAGCATTTTGGGCCACATGTATGAAAAGATTTTGGTCTAAAACTCACTTTTTTGCCCAAATCTTTTCATACATGTGGCCCAAAATTGCTTACTGCTCTCCTTGTTCCTCACTGCCCAGGTCCAAGAAGTCTGGATAGAAGGGGGGGGAATACATGCACAGCAGCCATAAATACATCACAGCACTGCTGCGCCTGAGGGCTCGCCCCCCAGCCTGCCTGCGCCGAGGGCTTGTCACCACCACGCCTGAGGGCTCGTCCCCACAGCACCGCCTGAGGCTCGTCCCCCAGCACGCCTAGGCTCATCCCACAGCCAGGTTTTCAGTAGGTTTTACAGATGGTTTTCAGATTTGAAAGCCGTCTATAAACCGACTGTCAACATTTTACATTGATTTAAACAGAAAATCCGTGTAGCAGTCCCCACTGCACGGATTTTACGCCAGACTTTTTTTTAGGCGTAAAAAGGACAAACACCGGTTGAGAAAAAATCCTGACCGGTATTTGATCTTTTTTAGGCAAACAGGGAGAAGGCTTTTGTCTGCGGTTTGTGGGTTCAAGCCCTCCCCCTTCACACCCACATGTTCATGTTCTGCCCGAAAACCGGGCGGAAGAATGAACATGTTCTAAGGTTTTAGGACCGCCGACGGTGTAAAAAACCGACCGGTGGAAAATCCGTGCAGTGGGGAGTGGTGCGCAGATTTTCTATTAATGTCAATGTAAATGGTTGACAGTCGCTTTATAGACGGCTTTCAAATCCAAAAACAGTCTGTAAAACTGTCGGAAAACCCTGCCGTGTGGACGAGCCCTCAGGCGCAGGCAGTGCTGTGACTGTTACTTATGGCTGCTGTGCATGTATTCCTCCCCTTCTGTCCAGACTTCTTGCAGAGTCTGTATACCAGGCATCCTCAAACTAATGCCCTCCAGCTGTTGGGAAACTACAATTCCCATCATTCCCACTGTTATAGGTTATATAAATGTAGTTTCCCAACAGCTGGAGGGCCGCAGTTTGAGGATGCCTGCTGTATACACTATTATATACCACTATATGGTCACTATATGGCGGTACTATTGGTCTTTGTATACTGATCAGTAATATTATAGGGGTATTATTCAGTCACTATGTGGTGGTAATTTGTGCTCGTGTACTGGCGGTATAATCCAGACCATATGTAGTAGTGCTGTTGGTAATGTTGGTCTGGGTATAGTGTGATTTGTTTGGTAGCAGTATGATGGTGGTATGTATGGTGAGGTAATTGCTTGTTTGATTATCTAGTAACTGCATGACTATTATTAAGAGGTCCCGGTAAATGTTCGTGGTTGGGTAGGCAGGAGAGGGGCCCCATCCAAAAGTTTGCTATGGGGCCCAGGCTTCCCTAGTTACGCCCCTGGTTCACACGGCTTATTTTGGGACATATTTCAGCCCGTAATTCACGCCATACTGCGTGAATTACGTCTGGAATACGTCCCAGTCATTACGGTAATCCACAGTTCTCATAGAGAACTATGGATTACGTCTCCTCTCCCCGCTCGTACAATACGGCGAGCAGGGAGATAAGTGACATGTCAATTATTCATGGCGTATACGCGCCGAGAATAATGAATGTCTATGGGGCCGGCCCCGCCACCATACACACGGCGTAATTACGGGCCAAAATACGTCCCGCAATTACTGCCGTGTGAACATAGCCTAAAGCTGTCATCTTCTGACATACACTTCTTCAGCCACCAAGGGGCAGTATAGGATGCTCTAATGATTAGATAGCTTTGTTTCTTCACCTTGATTTTCTATTCTACCGTAATACTTGTAGCATAAATGTTTTCTAAGCATCAACATGTATTTTACTGATGTTGGCTTTTCTGTAAAGGTCTTACTCCATGGACTTGCACTATACTGTAAGGGATGCAATAGAAATGAGAGTTCATGTTTAGCTACAGAGCCCTAAGTACTGACATAGGAATTGCAGACTATACATAAACATAAAGGCGGCCCAGGCAGGACAGGAACTGACTTCTCATTACAATGACAGTCGTGAAGGTTCTTCTCTTTTATAACTGTGTAGTTTTTTTTGGCTTTAATTAAGTCCTATTCATCACTCAATGCTGGTTGAATTTTTCAAAGACTGGGGCAGAAATCTGTGTCTGAAACTAGGATTTCTGCCAAGATGTGCCAGCAGATAGACTTCGCCCTACCACCACCCACTGTGCTAAAATACAAAATCAGCCCATACTTACCTCTCCCATCACCACTGTTCCAGAGCTGCAGTGTTCCCCCTGGTCCCTCACTGATGACATCATGTTCATGGATGTACAGCATGTGACCACAGAGGTCAGTGATTGGCTGCAGCATCATGTGATCCTTGAATATGATGTCATCAGTGAAGGACCAAGGATGGGTGGAACACTGAAGATGAATCACTGAAAACGAACGCCCTTCTATAAAACTTCACTTTTAATAAATATTCAGAAAAACATCTAACTTTTATAAATAGACTAGAGAGAAACTGATTTTATCACTTTCAGCTGAAACAATTACATATAGGGTGAAACACCACCAAGGCTACATCCACCCATCCCTATTGGCATCAGTGCACCACTTACATAGTTCTTTATAAGTATACAGTCTATTTTTTAGTATATGTATACAGATCATTTCTACTCGTCACCTCTTCCAATTTTCATGTTGGTTGTCCTCCTTTTTCAGAGCCATATATCCTGTTGCTGGAGTCTTTAGGGATTTCTATAATGGTTGTGTTGTGTGTTAAAGGGGTTGTCTCACTACGCAGATCATAGTTCAAAATGAGGGGACCAATAATGTAAGCATATACGTCCTTGGTTACCATTAGCAAAGTGCTATGGCTTTAGAGAATGGGCTGCTTTACTTGTGCTTAGCAACGGAGTTTGCTTAGGCCATGTTCACACGGCTTATTTGGGTGCGGATTGGAGCCGTACTGCGCGCCGGTTTTGCGCTGCAATATGGCTCCAATCCGTCCAAGTAACTACGGTAATCCACATAGAGAACTATGGATTCCGTCACTCCTCCCCACTCAGCGAATATGCCGAGGGTGGAGAAAGTAACATGCACATTATTCACGGCGCGTACGCGGCGTAAATAATGACAGTCTATGGGGCCAGCGAGCTGCCGGCCCCCCGCCCCGCCCCCGCTGCGCGACTGCCGACATTATTGCGGGGCGAAATCCATCCCCGCAATTACGCCGGCAATAATCCGTGTGAACCGGGCCTTACAGGTCGGGTTACTCCAGTTTATTAGTGGCTGACGGCTGAGTTGTGTGCCGCTGAGGTTGCGAACAGGAGTGCGCGCAGACAGGAGATTCAGGGAACTGGTGGTGGACGGGAGCTTGCAGGGGGAAGTATGTATAAGTAGCGTGGACGAGAGAGAAAAAAAAACATCAGCAGTCCCATGTAAGAACTGCAGTCTAACATTTTCAGTCCCAAGTAAAATGGAAAACAGCAGTCCCATGTCAGAGGTGCAGTCTTACATCGGCAGTCCCATGTAAAACAAAAAAAAACACAGCGGTAGCTGAGGCATTGAACTGTGCAGGACACATTTTCATTCACTGCAATCAGTGAGTGAAGCGGCAGCTGAGGCAGTGAACTGTGCAGGACACAGATCTGCAGTCCCATGTAAACACAAACAGATAAAGCATATGGTTTGTTCTGCAGATCTGTAGAGGTCAGAGGTGTATTAATCTGCAGAATACATGACTGTGTGTGAGTGAGAGAGAGAGAGACAGAGAAAAAAAAATAACCCATCTTTCCCAGAGTCCTGAATGTCAAATGCCCATTCTAGTTACAAAGTATGTACAGAGCGAGATATTTAGATATCTACTATAGAGTTACACTTAGGGTGCATCCCCACAACAAACCGGCCGGTATTTGACCTGTTTTTCGCCCGTCCCCTCGGCCGCGGGTGGGGGGGGCGGCTTTTCTCCTCGATGAGTGGAGAAAAGCCCTCCCCCTTCACATTGAGAAGCACAGATTCCGTCCGAAAACCAGAAGGAAGATTGTGCTTGCTCAATGTTTTACCGCCGGCGACAGAACCGCCCGACGGAAAACCCGTGCAGTGGTGACTGCTGCACGGGTTTTCCATAGAGCCCCATTGTGTTAATTTACGGCCGGTTTTTCAGGCGGTCTGAAAAAAACCGCAAACCGGCTGAAAAACCGGCCGAAAAAACCGTGCCGTGGGGACATGCCCTTACGCTTTACACTTCCAATGATAGCTGAGAACCTCTCCCTTCCCCCGTCTCACCCAGAATGAATCATCACGTGCACACTTTGGGGCATGTCCCTGCTGGGAGGAGAAACATGCCCCTCCATTTCACAAGCTCTGCTTGGCAACCAGCATAAAAAGGTAGCCAAATGCTGGAACGAGACAACCCCTTTAAAGGCTGTTAAAGTCGTTTCCCCATAGGTACCTCAAAGTGATATAACTCCTGTACCTCAGAATGATATAGCTCGCCCTAGTATTCCCTTAATAATCCCTGAGCGGGGTACCCACCTTCGGGACCCAGAAAGGATCAGAGGCACAGTACTAGTAGAGCTTAGTGTTTGCTAATACAGTACATTAAGCCTCATTAATCAAAACTGCCTAAGGGTATGTTCACAATGCGTCTTTGCAGCGCATACTTCTAAAAATCTCTATGCCAGCTCCCATAGACTTTCACTTCTTTCTGTCCCTTCTTTCTCCTAACGTGTAACACGCGTCGGGGAAAGCGGCATGTAATCATAGCTCTCATTTGAAATATGTAGCGGAGTCCTTCAATGAACAGCGCAACACCTGTCCGTGGGTCCAGTATTATTGTTCCACTCTATAGAAGTCGATGGGGCTGAGTTGCAATACCAGAAATGAACTGTAGACAAGTGTGGCGCCGTAATCCTAAACCTCTTTCAGTCATTAAAGGGGTTGTCCATTATATATATATATATATATATATATATATATATTTATTTATTTATTATTAGCCTGCTGCTGACCATTGCAGGAGTTCTAGCTGGCTATGAGCTGGCCTCAGAGAACGGATAGATGGCCGCGCTTCTGCAGCTCTCTCATTCTTTTCTTTGGCAATTCTGATAATAGCCGAGCGAGCATGTTCGGCTAGATTCGGAGCTCCCATAGACATAAGTGAGGGGGAGCCGCACAAGCACGGCCATCTACTGAGGCCTCAGAAAGGGATTTGGCTTTGTGGCAAAACCCCTTTAAAAATAAAAACCCTATACTCGCCTCCGTCCCAGCGCGGCGCTGTCCTCGCTCTCCTCACAGCTCACTTCCAAACAGTGAAATCAGGCGGTGGTGTGTGAAGATGTCCCTGTTCAGGAGAAGGAAGAAGTAACAGAAGACCAGCGCAGCGATGGGACAAAGGTGACGAGAGGAGCGGTATACGTTTAAAAAAAAAAATAAAATAAAAAAAAATAATTGGCAGCAGAATGGTTAAAATAATAAAAAAAAATCTGTAGTGGACAAGCCCTTAAAGAGGTTCATATAAGGAGGCCTGGTTTGTAGCCGGACTATGTCTATCCAGCACTGAGCTGGGCAGATAACGCATTGCTTATGTTACGTAAACTGAGGCCAGCCTTTGAATTTTTACAGGATGCACATAGGAAATCCTCCTAATCTTAAGGCGGATTACATCTCTTCCAGGAAGCCAGTCAATGAAAATAGCGCTTTATGTGAATTTCCTGTTTAGTGACGGCTCTAGTAGCCGGGCACGTGAATAGAGTTAGTGTTTTGCCGTCTAATCCGTGTAAACATTAACCAGCGAGACAAGGCAACATGTCCGGCTGTGGAGAGCGTCTGATGGACCTGTTATTTTAAGAGAACCAAACTACTCAGCAGAGCTGGGCACACAGTATATTTAATGACGTTGCCCCTGCTTTGTCCCCGCGGTGGCGCATAATCTAGTATCCCTATCTCAGGCAAACATACTGGAGTTCATAGAAGCCATCTGGCCTAAGCAAATTTGTGGAGAGTAGAATAAACCAGAGCACTGGACAGAAAACGCCTGAGCGCTGTACATTAAAGGGGTTGTCTCACTACAAGGATTGCTTTTTATGTTAAAGATCTTGCAAGAACAAGTCAGTTTGCAATATGTGTCCATTAACAGTATCCTACCTATCCTAGATATCCCCTCTTGTATGGGCTGCATCAGCTCCTTAGGTTGCTATAGCTACAGACCTGTTTGACCTCTCCTGATAGGCTGCCAGCACTGGTTGCTATAGCTACAGACCTGGCTTCTAATACAGCCTAGTGGAAGCCAGTAAACACGCCCCTGATTTCAAATTGAAACCAAGAAAACAGGAGAAAGGAATGTAGTAAGACAACACCTTTAAAGGAGTGTCTGGCAGCAAAGGATTTTTGAATTCAGGGGCTTGCTTCTTGTCTGCCTCTTCTCCTCCCTCTTCCCCCCTCCAGTCAGCACACAGATGGCTCTCCTCCTGGACTGCCGGGGGAGGGGGTTTGCTGCCAGGGTTAACCCTGTGTGTGCCTGCCTAGATCTTCTCCTGAATCAGCCATACTGTACTGTGGTTGAGCTCTTGCTGCTCCTCTCCATAGAGTCAGGAGACAGGAGAGGGCTGATCTATGAGTGTGGAGCTGTGTATGCTAAGAGCAGAGCAGGGGGGATGTATGTGTTCTTATACCCCCTGCTTACCATACAAATCTCCACATCTCCAGCAACAACAAACACAAACACTGTCAGAACAGACACAGGGCAGCTGTGAAGTGAGTTACTATAATCACCATGTGTCACTAATACAGCAGAGCATGAACCGTTCACATGCCCCCCTGATCTGTTCTACTAGTATAGTCAGAGCTCCACAGACACATCGTGAGTATAGTAACTCACTTCACAGCTGTCACATCCTACTGACCACAGATCAGCCTCACCTCTGCTCTCCTCAATCTGTGTAGAAAGCAGGAGGAAGCAGGCACACACAGGGTTAATCCATGCAGCTCAGCTACACACAGGGAGTAGAGCCCTCCCCTACTGAAGCATCACATACTGTGCTGGAGGGACCTGTATTCAGAAACAGATGAGTCATCCAGGCCTGGCAGCCAGTGAGATAAAGATCAACAGGTCAGCTGTTATAGAGATTTGAGGAGCTGATGCACTACTACTAACAGGGATAACTCAAAATCAGTAGGACATTTGTAATGAACATATATTGCAAAGCTGCTTGTTTTTTAAAGATCTTTTAATTAAAACCCAATCATTGCAGAGAGACAACCCCTTTAAGGTCTTTCAGATTCATACATCCAGTTGCTCAGCATGGAGTCAGGAAGCGCCTGCTCATTAATGCTGGCCGTAGACAAGTGTAAGGATCAGTGCTGTGACCTTGCAGAGACAAAACCAGATTTTTGGAGTTGCACTCTGCTACCTCCTGCTTATTTTAATTACAGGCGAAAATCCGTCTGTAGTGTTTCAGGAAGAACTTCAGTGATTGTGTCCTAACCAGCTCCTCCCATAGAGATGAACATAACTGCACCTTTCTTGTATTCGGTGTTTGGACACTTTTAACCGCAAAGGACAACCCCTTTAACTCCTTAATGACATACATGCAAGTCATCTGCAGGGTGTTGTTACCACGAATCCTAGACTTGTATGTTGTTGAAATCACACATCCCAGTTGTCAAATCTCTAGATGCCACGGTTAGTGGCATTACCATTAGACTATGGGTGGGGGCTATTGATGGGATACCATGGGAGATGAGAGCCTATCAAAGGCTGCCAGTTCTGCTATAGCTATATATCTATTAGGCTGTGCTAAAAGGGGTTGTCCAAAAATAAAATACATGACACTGGAGCCAAAGTGGGCAGCAAAAAAAAAATAAAAATACCTGATACCTACCTGCGCCCCACCACTGCCACTCTGGAACTTGCCAGCGATCCACTCCACTTCACTTCTGGGTTCTTGCCCTTACACAGAGGAGAAGCTTGCGCTCTATTTACTTAGAATGGAAGAGAAAGAGATCGCCAGCAAGCTCTAGACCGACAACTGGGTACAAGTAGTTAAATATCGGGGAGGTTCTGCTTTTGCCCACCCTGGCCCCAGTGTCATGTCATGTTTTTTTTTTTTTTCGTGGATAGCCCCTTTAAAGACATGACTTTATAGATTATTTTTCAGTTTTTTACAGAGTAGCAATAATTAGTAAATTAACTAAAGCATATCAGCGAATAAAGGATTGCATTGTGAAGTCCCCTAGTAGAACTTGAAGGACTTGTCTCACCATGCTGTTTCCGAGCCACAAGCAGTTTTACATTCATGCATCCTGTCTCTTCCTGGTCAGGCTGGTTCTATAGCAGTGATTAGAATATCCACTCCGGATTCAAAGCTTTTCTCCTGCTTTCATGTCAGTGCAATTAGACCTTATCTATAAGCTCTGAAGCTCTTTGCTCTAAAGCTCTTTGCTCTAAAGTAAAAAAGTGATTAGTCTCCTTTGTTTGTTAGAGGTAACACACTCTGTTCTCAAGCTGCTCTCGGATGCCAACCTGTGTGCACTCAGAGCAGATAGAATCTCTTATCTCCTCAACAAAGCAATATATTTGGAAAAAGTCACCAATTGCCTGTCCCTACATGTTGAAAGCTAATCTTTGTAGTGAGACAACCCTTTTGCAGAAAAGTTAAGAAAAAAGTTCAGTCAATACGTCCTATAGACTCCAAGCTATTTCTATTAACCGCTTAAGCCCCAGGCCTGAAAAGTACTTTATGATCAGCACATTTTTTTTTAGTTTTCGCCTCTTTGCATTTCAGCGGTCGTAACTTTTTTTTTCAATTTCGCAGTTGTTTGAGGCTTTGTTTTATGCAGGAGAAGTTGTACTTTTTGGGGGCATAGTTTGAGTTCACATATAAATTATTGTAGAATTTTTTTTCAAATTTTTTTATTTTTTTTTTTACAGCATTCACATTTCACACTAACTTGTTAGACCAATTCTAAAGGTTATTACGGTCATGTAGATACCTAATATGTGTAGTTTTTTTGTGCAATGTGGGCACAATAATTTTTATTAAATATTTATTTTTATTTTATTTTTTCCTACACTTTTTTTTTTATAATCCCATGAAGGGATAACTATTTTCCATTTTTTTTTTTTTTTACATTTAGTATATTATAGCATATTCATGTATGCTAATACATTAGACTGTCATACTGACACAGGCAGCAATCAGGGCAGCACACAGTGTGCCCTGAATGCAGGCTAGTTATACAGACAGCCCTAAGGCTACTGTATGTCCCCAGGGCTGACTGTACAAATGTTGCCCTGTTCCATCGGGTCACCGGGAGTCCCGATCACCCTACAGAGCAGAGGAATACCCTTTGATTATATCACGGACCACGGTAATCTAAGGGTATGTGCACACGATGTACTGCGGCGCGTACAGTACGCGCCGCAGTACATTGTGTGTTTCAGGAGCTCACGCTAAGGGCTTGTTCACACTACGTTTTGGATCCTTTTTCCGGATCCGTTTTTGAAGAGTGAAAACTGCATCCGCAAAGCGGATCCGAAAAACGCAAGAAGTGATACTTTATTTGGATCCATATTGTATGCTTTTGACTTGCGTTTTACGGATCCGCTTTACGGATACGTTTTGAGAGAGTCTGCAGCAACACCTCCAGCACGGCTCTCACCATCCATCCCCCTGCAGCCACGCTGATCCATCAGCTGTGCACTGCGCTTTCAGCTGGCAATACGTACCCACAGTGTGGAGCGCTTTTGGACAGGTGCCAAAAGCACGCTCCCTTACTTCCTATGGGCTTTCACTTGCGGCGAATGCAATAAGAATTGACCTGGCAATTCTTAAAGCGGATCCGAAAAACGCAGCGCAGGCGAGCTCTCAAAAGCGCATCAGCGATCTCCCGTGTGAACAGCGATGCGCTTTTGACATTGAACGCAATGTTAATCACACTGACAATTGGTAGATCCGTTTTGCGGATCCGTAAAACGGATCACAAAAGCGTCGTGTGAACAAGCCCTAACACGCGCGTACTCCCGCAGCGCAGAGGGCCAGCAGCCCTCCGGGCCCATTTACATTCATTACCCGCGGCGAATAATTGACATGTCACTTATCTCCCCGCGCGTACAATACGATCAAATTGTACACGCGGGAGGAGGAGGAGGCGTAATCCATAGTTCTCATAGAGAACTATGGAGTACCGTAATTTCGGCACGCATGTCGGCCGTATGAGAGCGCAAATATGCGGCGAAATGCGCGCCGAAATTACGCCGGGTGAACATACCCTAAGGGCTAAGCAGTGGGACTCGTGATTTAGTATAGCCCTGTTCCTAGCCACATCCGTCAAAAAACAGTGGGCAGTTGTTAAAGGGGTTTTGCCACGAAGTAAAATTAACGTGGGAAGTTTGTAAATTAAATAATAAACATTTTCGCCATTCATTATTATTAAAAATTCTGCACCGTTTTTGTTTTTGCTGCTCCTTTAGTGATCCATTGTTTACAGCTCGTCTCCAGGGGATACAACCAGAGCTGAGAGCTCTTCAGTCCTGGTCGCACATGCTCAGACATCACCTCTCCTCTCAGGCAGCTACTGAGTGTTCAAACCCCAGGTGCTGTCCTTCTACTCCAGTCCTCTGTAATCCTTAGTAATTAGTCAAACAGTGCAAATAAATAAAAAAGAAACCTCATTGAGGTCTGTGCATTGTAAAGGAAAAAAAAAACCCAGGTTTGGTTCGCGGTTTTTAAAAAACCTAAACACTTGTGCAAAAGGAAAAATTTTTACCCCGGGTACTATGGGAAGCAGTTTACACAAAAACGGGGCCTTTTCTTTACTAAAAGGAAACCTGGTATGCCCGCCCCCAAATGAGTGAAATTAAAAATTCCCACCGATTATGGCACCAGGTGAAGAGGGGTTTTGGAAATAAAAAGGGAATTGTGGAAAACCCCTTAGGGGTTCTTCTGTGGAAAAAACCTGCTATGGCAATTTGGACTAAAAAAATTGGGTTTTTAAAAATTTTTCTTTTAAAAAAGGGGGCAAAGGGGGTTTAAACCTAATAACCGATGTATATTTAGTATCGCATCATGGAATCAAGGTGGCACATTTTTTAGTCACCAATGTTATTACACAGAATAAGGTGGGGACTTTGTGGAAACTTAGCTCTCTTGTACACTTTAGCCATGGCTCCTTTTCACCATCTTAATAACCCCTCACACAGTTATGTCGAATGAAAATAAATGAACTATGACTCATGGACTGTGACGAGGAATAGACTAAAAAATGTTCAGTCCTTGGCACCCAAACACGCCTGGGGTTAAAAGACGATCTTATGTACTTCTGTTTATGATTGTCTCCTGTTCCCAGGTGTGCAGGTCGTGTTTTGCCCAGGTTAGCGGCCAAATGGTATGTGATTTTTACTACATAGAAGTGACTGGCTCCAATTTATTGTAATACTCAGGCTATGTCTACACAGCATTGGATTCTTGTCGGATTTTCTGCGGATTCAGTATTTTGAATCCGCCTAAAATCCGACTGTACCCAGCGCTGTGTAGACCTCAATAGAAAATTCGTGCTGCAGTCTACACAGAGGGTTATACGGCGGTATTTTAATTTTTAGCTGGTAGATGATATAGCCTTAAATTATTCTTTTTTATAACATTTTGGGGGCCCTATTTAAAAAAAAAAAATGGGGCGTTTTTATAAAAAGGTTTCTTTTAGACAGTGTAAATTTTAGATAGACAGTTTAAAATGGCCAAATTTATCATAGTGTTGAAAAATTGGGCAGGTTAAACTGTCGGGGTCTCAGTTTGTACCATCTTTAAATTTGGCTTACTTTTACGCCAAAATTTTGGTGCTTTTAACCCAGCCCCCTTTCCAAAAACCACATCCTTTTACGAACCCAACGCCCTTTGTCGGAGCGGTGAAAAGCGCCTGAAAATGTCTAAAAACCATAGAAAAATTTGTGGCAAAAAAAAGCTTTTTTTTTGGGCAAAATTTAGCCAGAATTCGGCGAAAACTGCCTTGATAAATCTGCCCCAATATGTTAAGGCTATCCACACAGCGTTTTTTGAAGGAAAATTTTCGTCCCAAACAGCTTAAAAAGCCTGATTTTTGAGGTATTTTTTAAGCGTTATTTTTAAAAAACCCATCACCATTGTTTCCCATGAGGGTTTTGCGAGCAAAAAAAAAACCCCAAGAATTTACATGTCCCTTATTTTTCGCGTTTTTAAGTGGGGGAAAAGCGCTGATGAAATTACGACGCAGTTTTACTGGAAACGTAAAAAGAACTTGGGGTGTTTTATAGTTGGATTGGATGTTGATTCCGAGGTGGATTCAGCGCTGAATCCGCCCTAAAATTAGCGTCCAAATATGTGCACATACAATAATAGTTATACTAACTTTGTTGGTCATTTTCCCTTTAAGCGTTAGGGTATTTGTCATTTTGCGGCTTTTTTGCAGTTATACCGGGGAAATGTGCCCCGCAATTAGGAAAAACCCTAGCTCTCTTCGATAACTATGGATTCGCTGCCCCGTTGTACAATACGATCTATTGATGCACAGGGAGATAAGTGACAATTATTCGCAGCGTTTTTCATGCGTGAGTAATGTGATGGGATCCCAAAACACCCGGCGTATTGCGGCGCATAATGTAGGCCGTGTGAACATAGCCTTATAAAGTGAAAGCTGAGTTGTGATTGTTTGCTATGGGCAGCACAGACAGTCCTACAGTTTTCACACTGTGTTTTCTTCTTTTCCCTCCATGTTGTGGTCCATTAAGGGGAATTTGAGATTCTTGGAGGTTTAAAAAAAAGGTCTGTCCCAAATATGGAGTAAAAAGGGTAAAATAAAACTGGGACAAAGGAAAAAGAAGCTGTGCCGATGCCTGTGAGATTTTTCCCTGTTGCGTCTTGTCGTTCGGATGCAGTTTTGTGCTGGAGATGAGAACCATTCGGTTGCCGTCATTTTTGTAGATGCCACAAACCAGGCATAACGAAAAACTTGTTTCATTCACTGCTGTCTTTTGCGGAGCTGCCTAGAACTCCCACACCCGGGGCTGAGCCCGCAGACGTACAATTAATTAACAAATTATTGATTTTTTGCTTCATATATACTATATGGGAGGCGCGAAATCTGCCTCAAATAATTTTTTCCACGCTTACAATAACTGTGGAAAATAAGCGAATGAAACCCGTTTTACATGTTTTTTAGTCAGATTTTACGACGATGATTCTGAGGCAGAGTCAATGCTGAATCCTCCCCAAAATCCGCGTCCCTTTCCATTTCTGAAACCCAAAGAAAATCCCCCCTTTGGTTTGTCTACCAGCAAAGATAAGGAAAGCTTTCAGCGGTTTTGCATTTTGAAACCGCTGAAAAACCCGGGCCCCTTATACAGCCCATAGACTTTAAGGGTTTGTCCCCAATTTGAAACTTTTTTTTTCAGCCGGTTTAGAGACAGTTTTCAGTTTTGAAAGCCATCTGAAACCCCGGGTGAAAAAAAATTTTTACCCCGGCCCTTTAAAAGGGGGTTTTGCCATGAAGTGGGGTTTCCTTTTCCCTTTTTTTCTGCTCCAGGAGAAAATTTTAAACAAGAAAGTGAGTCATGAACGACTGGGGGGTGAGGGGGAGGGGGGTGAGCAGAGGGGGGAGGAAGCGGGAGGTTCTAAAGTTTTCCCTCAAATAATTACATTAAAAACCCAGGGGATTCTCAAAGCAGCAGACAACTCTTTCCCACTGCACTTTCCCCCCAGCCCCTTTGGGAAAGCCCCTTTAGGGTCCCTTGTCATCAAAAAGAAGTGCAAACCCAAGTGCGGCCGGGATCGCTCCTTTCATTTCCGGGTCATGTCTAATGTAAAACTGTCGGGTAAACAAAGGGGGCATGTAAGGAAGGCTGTACCCTTCACAGGTTTTCACTTTTTGTAAACCCCACATATATTTAAAAAAAGTAAATTAAATACCCTTTTTTGGAGGATCCCCGTAAAATTACATCGGGGAAACCCCCCTTTTAAAAGGGGAAAACCCGTGCAGCATCCCCACGCAGGGTTTTTCTGCCCAAACGTTTTTTTAAACCCGCCGGGGGGGGCCCGGGAAAAACATTAAGTACAGCATGGCCAAAAGTTTTGAGAATGCCCACAAATATTCAATTTTCACATGATCTGTTACCCTCTGGTTTTTATGTGTGTTTGTCAGATGTTTTTTTTCACATACCAAAAAATACAATGCAAACATTTTATAAATAACAAAAGCTTTTTAATTTACGTTTGAATGATTAATGCAGCAAGTCAATTTTGCAGTGGGTTTAAACCCTTTTTTCTTCAGGACCCCTGCAATTCTCCCTGGCCTGCTTCAATCAAATTTTTGGGGCCAAATCCCGATGATGCAGGGCCCTTTTTGGGACCCAAAAAATTTTTCATTTTTGTCACAATTTGTTGGTTTTTTTTTTGTCCCCCCGTCCCCTTGATTTTTTTGACCACAAAATTTCAAAGGGATTAAGATCTGGGGGGTTTCCAGGCCATTTGGGCCCCAAAAACTCTTTTTTGTTCCCCGAAACCCAAATTTTGTTTTCACCTTTGCTTTTTGGCAAAGGGGCTCCAAAACAGGGTGGGGAAAAAGGCCCTTGTTGAACCACCAAACTGTCTTTGGGCGGTTGGGGGAAGTTGCTTTGGGGGGAAAATTTGGGACCCTTTTTTATTTCCCCCGGGTGTTTTTAGGCCAAAACTGTTAAAAGAGCCATTCCCCTTTGGGTTTAGAAGCAAACCCCCCACCTGAAGGTTTCTGGATGCTTTAAAATTGGGATGAAAAGACTGGTGGTATCGTCCCCCCTTGTCTTCTCCGAACAAGCTGTTTTCCAGATGTTTCCCCAAAAATTCGGGGAAAGGGGTTCATCAAAAAAATTACTTTTTTCCCGTCTTTAGCAGTCCCTCCCGTACCTTTGGCAGAATATCAGTCCCGTCCCCTATGTTTTTTTTTTGGAGAGAAGTGGGTTCTTTGCTTTCCCTCCTTGACACCAGGCCTTTTCTCCCTGAGTCTCCGCCTCACCCGTGGGAGATGCACTCCCCCTGCCCTTCTCCCCTTCCTGAGCAAGCTTTTGCACTGCTGGTAGCCCGATTCCGAGCTTAAAACACTTTTAAGAGAGGTCCTGGCGCTTGCTGGTCTTACTTGGGCGCCCTGGAGCCTTTTTGGCAACAATGGAACCTCTCTCCTTGAATTCCCTTGATGATGCGATAGATTGTTGACTGAGGTGCAATCTTTCTAGCTGCGATACTCTTCCCTGTTAGGCCAGTTTTGTGCAGTGCAATGATGACTGCAAGTGTTTCTTTAGAGATAACCATGGTTAACAGAAGAGAAACAATGATGCCAAGCACCAGCCTCCTTTTAAAGTGTCCAGTGGTGTGATTCTTAATTAATCATGACAGATTGGTCTCCAGCCCTGTCCTCATCAACACCCACACCTGTGTTAATGGAGCAATCACTGAAACGATGTTAGCTGGTCCTTTTAAGGCAGGCCTGCAATGAAGTTGAAATGTGTTTTTGGGAAAAAGTTCATTTTCTAGGCAACTATTGACTTTGCAATTAATTGCTGTTAAGCTGATCACTCTTTATAACATTCTGGAGTATATGCAAATTGCCATTATAAAACCTGATGCAGTAGACTTTGTAAAATTAACATTTGTATCATTCTCAAAACTTTTGGCCATGACTGTATGTTCTTCCGCCCGGTTTTCGGGCGGAAGATGAACATTTCAATGTGAAGGGGGAGGGCTTTTCTCCTTAAACCACGGAGAAAAGCTGCCCCCCCCCCCCAAGGTCATGTGCACGGCTCCATAACAGTGCAAATACTCAGTATTTCCACTGTGCCGTGTGAACAGCCCCTAATAGAAAAAAACGACCTGTAGTCTATAGATAGTCTGTCGGCGGGATCTAGGCACATGTTGTATAATGCGTCTGTGTTTTGCCATCGGTTTCCCATACAATCAATTGTATGGGCCTCCGGCAAAAAAAAAAAAAAAGAAGAAAACCAAACACGGTTTTCGCAAATACAGTGACAAAAACCACGGTCGTGCATTGGAAAAAAACGGTTGACTTTCCAACGGTTTTTGTCCGATGCTGTGTGGACCTAGTCTAAAGCAGTTTTCATAAATGAGGCCTATTGTGATCTGTACAAAGAGCACATGCTGAGCTGATCCAAAATCCAGGTCAGTGCTGTGTGTACACAGCGCTCATGTTTTGTCAGCACAAAGAAGAAAAACTTGTTTTTGTTCCCGCTGAACGTGTCCGGCACTGTCTGCCTTGTCCTGTGCACCTTCTGCTGAACAGACCTTGTGATTGACTGTAGACTTGGATCTTGTGTTTCCTTGACTGCTCTGGAATGTATTTTATTGGTCAGTCAGGTTACCCTCTGTTTAGCATGTGTGTCTAGAGAGATCCTGCTGTACACACAGGGTGGAGGCTAAAAGGGGGTCCTTTTAGTTTCTTTCTGGCTTTTATCTACAGGAAAAAGTAGAGGATGGAATAGCGCAATAGACTACATCATTACATCCAACCAGATCCTGTGAAAATCCTATATATTTGATACCTTTGTAGGTGCCAGTGATGTCACTGTCCATATATGAAAAGTTACTTTGGGAGCTTCCAAGGTGGAGAGGGAGGGATGTTCTTCTCCAGTGGTGTAGCAAGATGGAGATGGGGGGAGGAGGGGTGTTCTTCCACGGGGAGCACTGTTTTTGACCACAGTGTACACTTACCAACTGTCCTAGACAACAGACGAGTTGGCAAGTCTCCTGGGCTGTGCCCACACCATCCGCAGTGAGTGTCAATTGTAAAATAACAGTGTTTGGTCTACACATTCAAAAAAGTTTTTTGAAAAAACTGAGCATAGGTGCACACTGGTGCAGTAGTAAAATACAACCACAATCCACTATCAGCAGCACACTACTGGCACTAAAAACAGTCAATAGGAATTATTGGAAAAGCATTTCTGCTACTTTAGATACATGATGCTGTGGATGGTACAGACTGCGGCATCTAGGGGGTGAATGGACGTAGGGCCGGTGCAGCATGAGTCCAAGTGTATTTTACAGTTGAATACAAACATAGTCCAATATCAGCAGCGCTCTACTAGCACTAAAAATAGGCTGCCTGTGTCATGTACAGTATAATACTTAGCAATACAGTTATGTTTTGCTATGTGTTATAAAAGTACAGTCCCATACTAGGACTATTAAAAGTAAATGGCAAATAAATTAAAACCCAAAACCCTGATTCCCCAATATCAAATAACATTTTATATTGTTAAAATAAAAATCACATATAATAGGTATTTCAGCATCTGTAATCTTCCAATCGAAATAATTATTGTGTTATTTAAAGGGGTTTTCTCACTACCTCACTTCGTGCACATTCTGTCCGCTCACAGCATTTTAAGTTTCAAAACAGGGAGTGTACTAACACAGCTTGGGGGCTTCTTCAACCTGCAGGCTTCATTACGCCCACAGGCATAACATGCTCTCTCCCCTGGCAATGTTGGCTCAGTACAGTGTATGGTCTTGAGGTTATCGTATATCGAATATGAACATATTCATTCTTTTTTTCTTCCATGCCATGGATTTTTAGATCCATGGTTTGGAAATGTTGCTCTGCAGTTTAAGTGAATGGCCATGGGATTGCACAACGTGGAATCGGTTGTGTGAACATTAGAGATGGGCGAATTTCCCGAAATTCGGTTCGTTCACTTCGCCGAATTTCCCGACAAAAAATAACTTAGTTCCGAATTACTTCGGGACAAATCACGTTAAAAAACAGTATTTCCGGCGCAAGAGCCTCGGGGTGCTGTAGAATTTTGTGCCATGCTAAATTCAGGGGAGTTGGTTTTGGTCTTCATACAATTTGTTTTTTAGTATGAAAACCACTGACTGCGCGCTCTTAGAATCCTTCACTATAAAATTCCCTGGGCCTTAAGGGGCAAAACTGAAAAAAAAACTAAAGGGGGGAATTACCCGATAAAGTCATCCACGACGCGGAAAAAAACAAGCGAGGGCCAGGGGCAACATCAGGACAGAGTGGTGGAGGACGGGGGGCAGCCACAGCACATGAGGTCGAGAGTGGCACTGACATTCTCGAGGGGGAAAAAACAGGGTGGGCCCACAGAGGGGCCAATGACACAGGTGTGGTCAGGCACGCCACAGCACAGCTGGTCAGACCGGGCACAATGGGGGCGGTAGGTCACGGCACGAAAAGGAGGTCGACAGTGGACAATGCATTCTGAATGGGCAAAAACAGGAGTAGGCCAGAATTGGGACAATGACACAGGGGAAGGTCACGGCAGCAGCCACAGCGGCATTGGGGCAACAGGGCACTTGCATTCGGGGAGGTGGAAAAAAACAGGAGTAGGCCAAGAGTGGGACTGACACATTTGGGGGAAAGGCAGCGCAGCAGGGAGATCAGACAGGGGCACAATGACAGTGTGTAGGTCAGGGGCAGCGCCACCCCGCGCAGCATGGGCCCGACAGGGGCCCAAAATTTTCTTCGCGGTGGCAAAAACAGGAGGGGCCACAGAGTGGGACAATAAACTTGTGTGGTCCCCGGCACAGCCCAGTAGCAGCATGAGGCAACAGTGCACAATGACATTCGGGAGGGGGAAAAAAACAGGAGTGGGCCCACAAGGGGGACAATGAACAGTGGAGGTCCGGCAGCAGCACGCACAGCATGAGGTCAGACGGGGGCACAATAACAGTGTGTAGGTCACGGCAGCACCCACAGCAGCAGCATGGGGTCAACTGGGGAAAAAAATGACATTCGGGAGGGGGGAAAAAACACAGTGGCCACAGAGTGGCACAAGACGAGATTTGAGGTGACGGGGGAGCAGCGGGGTCACAGTGGCAAAAGAAATTTGGAGGGGGAAAAAAAAACAGGGTGGGCCCACAAGTGGCAAATGACAGAGAGTGAAGGTACGGGGGCAGGAGCAACAGCTAAAGGTCAAGAGTGGCACAATGACACAGGTGTAGGTACGGCACACCCAGCAGCAGCAGAGGTCGACAGGGCACAATACATTCGGGGAAGGTGGCAAAAACAGGAGTCGGCCACAGAGTGGGACAATGACACAGTGTGTAGGTCACGGCAGCACCCACAGCAGCAAGAGGTCAAAGTGGCACAATGACATTCTGGAGGGGGCAAAAACGGGAGTAGGCCACAGAGGGCAAATGAAGAGAGTGGAGGTGACGGGCAGCAGCTAGGCAGAAGGGGGCACAATGACTTTCGGGAGGTGGCAAAAACTGGAGTAGCCAAGAGGGCACAAGACAGAGAGTGGAGGTGACGGCGGCGGAGCAACATCATGAGGTCAGAGAGTGGCAAAATGCAGAGTGTGGGGTGGGTGGCAATACCACCCTGGAAAGATGGTTTGGAGATGGAGAAACTGTCACGATTGTGCCTCGGGGCGGGTGCGGCATCAAATAGGGCTGGGGCGGGGTAGTTTGAACACAACTATTTCCACAGTTTGGGTGAGGCTCATGGTGTGTATTGAGCCAAGCTTTGGTGTGTTAAATCGGGCCCGACCAAACCCTGATTCTCTTGACAAAGGTCAGTGTTCCCTTTTCCCGTGGAAAAAGGGGGTTTTCCCCTTGGGGTAACATGGCCCCCCCCCCGGCACGAACCCCCCCTTATCCACACTACGGGCCGGGCAACAGCTTTCCTGAAACCAGAAAGTTGCGGCCACAATCCAGTTTGGCTCCCCATAGTCTAGGATCTTTAACTGGGTGGCAGGTGCTGCCCAATAGGCCCCCACCTGTTGGTTCAGGGTCTGCTCAGGCCCCGCTGCTGCTGGGACTGCCCCCCACTAGGCGGGTAAAGGGAAGTGCTCATCAGTGATCCAGACTTGGGTTGCTGTGATGGGCTGGTACTGCCCAAACCCCCCCCCTTCCCCCCAGGGCGGCAGTAGTACGTGAGGCTGAAAAAAACCCCCCCGCAGACCGTAGAGGGGGAAAGACCGCCATAGGCACGGCCAACTGACTAGGGAGGATTTCCCTTAGTTTTGAGTTTTTCCCCCCTCTAATGCTGGGAAAAAGGCCCCCATTTTGGCCGGGTAGGGGGGTCCAATGGGTGGAGATCCAGAAGCATCCCTGGGGGGCCCGCCCGCTGTCCCCTACCAGGCAAAATTTCCCCTGCTCGGGCCATCTGCACAATGACTCCGAGGGGCTCCTGCCTCGATCTCCCCGTATACTGCCACGGTGCTTGCGGGATCGCCCCGCTTCCCATTTCCCTTACCTCCTCCAGTGCCCCCCTTCTCCCTCCTTTTGTCAGATGGGTAGAAAATCACTCATTTCACCCAAAAATGCTTCTGTCCAATGTCCTCCCCCCCATTTTAGTCCCCCCTGGATCATTGCCCGCGGATGTAGTCGCCACGTTTTCCCGTCCCCTCCCAGGGAGGGTTTTTCAGCATCTGTTCCGGGCATGAACAGTGGAATGACGTTATTAACCCCTAGTCCTGGAGACTGACAAAAAAGTGGCCTCCCAATGGCCTCAAAAAACGGGAGGGTCACCATGAGCTGCCCCTGGCTGACATCAAAGTTCACAGGGGAGACTCCTGTCCGCCGGGGCTCAAAAAATGTTTAATGGGGTTTCTCTGTTCATAAATCGGTCCCAAAATGGCAGTGGGAAATTCCCAAAGGTGGAAACATCGCATATCAAGGGGGGTTGGGGAGCCGTTTGGCCCCTGCAACTCGAGGGGGGTTCCTGGGTTTTTAGGAATGGATAAAGTGCATTTCACGTTTCCCGCCATTTCAGAATCTTTTGAAGATCGGGGGAAATTAGGGAAACCTTTTTCACAACCAATTGAACAGTGGCCATGCAGGGCGCATGGGACCATCCTCCTCCCCCGGGGAGGCGCGGACAACATGTTCCCCCATTGCCGCCCCATGGTTCCGATTTTGCGTTGGCGCGGAGAAAGCCACACAACGATTTTGCGCATGACGCGGAGCGTTCCCCCCTGTTTTGCTTCGTTCGCTGAGGGAAGCCAGGTGTAGAAAATTGCGTGACCCGCTGTGCCCTACAATGTGGAAGATGGAGCATACTTTTGGAGGCTGAGATGGTGGTGGTGGGGGGAGGAGGCGGACTTGCCAGGAGCCGCATTTACAACGTGGGGGGAGAAAGTGGGTCTCCTTCCAGTTGTTGGGGTGCCTGGGCGGAAGACATTCACCCATGGGCCGTAAAGGACATGTATGGCCCCGCCCTAGTTTACAGCTCCCAACTCCGCCTGGGCCGGTACCTTGGGAAAAAACCGATAAGTCAGGCTGACCCACTTTTGTTCTACAATTTTTGAAGGCTGGTACTGCCCTTTTTGGAAAACAATTACGGTTGGAACCCTTCCACTCAGTCAGCACCAAACCATTAGTTCTCTGAAAAGTGCAGAGGCCCCCCATTTGGAAAGGGGGGGACTGCAGTACCAACAACTTTTGACAGGGGTTTTCGGTCACTGCGCACCTTTGGGTGGTTGGAAAAATTTGTCCTTTGCAATCGCCCGCTGAACGATGCTGGCGCCATAGTGGAAGGGGAGGTCACTGGAGGGAAAATATGTCAAAAAAGAAAAAGCTCCCTTTTGCAAGGTGTGGAGCCTTTAGGGGCAATGGCAATGCCCCCTGGGGTGCTGCTGTGCTTTTGCGCGGCGGAGGTGGGGCCCACCCCATCTGAGCCACGTTTCTCCCAGGCCACCCTAGGGGGACCTGCATGTGTTTATGCAGGGCCCTGGTGCCCAAGTTAGCTCCCGGCCACCCTTTACTTTCGCCCCCAGATTCTACATTACCCATATTTGACTCCTCCGGTGTCTTGCAAAGAAATGCCCCACCGCCGAGTATCGGATTTTACCCCCAACCCCTCCCAATGAGTTATACCCGCCGCTCCCCGAGCCCCTGGCCCCACTTTCTTGGGCCTGCGAAACGGGTTTTTTACCCCCGTGGGCCCCTTGGCTCCCCACCTACAAAGCTGCTATCCCGCTGACGCACTGACATAACCCCTGCTGGCTGCGCCGCGCCAAACCCCAAGCCGACGCCCTCTTTTCCCACGATGTGAAACCCCTTTCCTCTCCCGGGTCCCAAGTGGGTCGGCTACAGTCATCATCTATTGTTGTTTCACTCTGTCACTGCTGTCCTCATCACCAGTCTTTGGCATGCGAGCAGACCCCTCACATACATGACCCCCCATGCCACTCTCAACATCTATACTTTCTGCCAACCTAACTGCAAGAAGCAAGGGATATTGGCCCCAATTTTCTTCGGTGCCAAGTAAACTGCTGGGGGGAATGCCCTCCTCAAATTGTTCATCCTCGCTATATAGTGGCCTGAGCCCAGACCACATATAGATCTGCTGGCAGAGTGGAACCCGGATCGGGCAGAGGCGGGTGAGAGACAGGTGAGGAGGCCGCTGGGACCCACTCATCCCGGCCATGCCAACTAGAGGTTGTGTTACTGACGTTCCCACCGACACTTGGCTGGTGTTGTCAGAATGTCGATCTGGGAGGAAGTGTAGGACCTAGTCAACCAATCAAGAACAAATTGGGTTGCGGTCACACAACGGCCGCTAGATGGCCTCACCGGATGACCCCTGCTGCGACGTCCCGCCTTTGCCTGTGCTGCGACCTGTGGCCTGGAATGTTGTGCCTCTGTCCAATCGCAGTGAAAGCCTGCCACCGCTCTCTGTCTGGCATGACGGCTTGTTCTAATATCTGTACAGAACACTGTTTGATGAAGATATCTGTATATTATGAAATACCACACCCTGTATGATTTGACTCCAAATAAAACCCAGGTAACAAGCTTGTGGTAAACCCATCTGTAGTGTAAAATTGCGCTCCCACAAAGTTGGCAGGAAAATTTGACTTTGGTATGTCCAGTTTAATAAAAGAAAAACTCTAGAGTTATGGGGGTGCGTGGCTTGCCAATGTGAAGGGTACGGTGACGCGACAGAACTGAGCTCCTGGCAGGACAATATTGAAAGCCTGTAAAACCGCAGTCGTGAAATTAGTCCCTAGAAGGGTAAACAAGGCACCTAAGCTTAACCAAGGCTGGCCTCCATGGGAGAGAATTCCCAAAATCCAACCTTCTTTATGCCGCTGGCAGGACAATGGAAATGACGGCGGGGGCCCCTTCCCTCCTCCGCACCTCTCCCGCCTCGGCGCCATCTTACCCTGCTTCCGCCACACCATCGAGTCGCGCGTCGCACGCCCATCCCGGCCGGGTTTCTTTGGGTAACACACCTGCATCGTCGCAACGGTAGGTCTCCGTCAGCCCCAGGCGCGCTGCCGACACTCCCCTCGGCTGCAAGAAGCGACTTCCACAGCCCAACAGACAGGGCCGTCACCCCCGGAATCACGGAGACCCCATACGGCAGAACGATGTACCGTTGACTTCCTCTGCGGCTCAGTTCGCCGACGTAATCCCAGAGGTCCTCTGTCTGGCCTGCTCCGCATAGCCCGATTCTCCCGGAACCTCTCTCCCCCCTGAAAGCTGCAGTGCACCGACCGCACCTGTGCCCGCCGCAAAGCTTCCGCAGGTACTCCCGCCAACTTAGGCAGCCACGGATTGCGCTGCCAGGCGCCTTTACACAGCACCCGAGCTACACCGTCCAGGGAGAGCAGGCCCAAGTAAGTTGGAAACCATATTACTAACTGCTTGGGACCTATGATGGACTCTCAGTACCCCGAGATAAAGTATGCTCAATGACAGGGACAAGGCACTGTGGTGCCAGAAAGTGCTATGCTGATATGGTGGCCATTCACCAAATTAGCCCCTGACCCCAAAGTGGATGACTCCAAGAACTGGGCGACTGAAGCACCCTGGGGATCAGCGCAGAACCAATATGAGCCCTGATGAAACCCATGCATTTTGATACAAAGTGGTGGCAAAGTGGTAACACCCTGCCATCAGACCCCTTTCTCAGAAAACCTCTAATGGGGAAGACTCTGTACCAGGCCCACGGTGTGGTGTGAGAGACCGCACCTCTACCACCACATCTAATTAATTCATTCTTGCCCCAGTTACACTGCCGCCCACTACAACACCTAGGAGGCCGGCAAGGGTACTCCTGCAGACCTGTTAGCCAACTTGCTTGTGGCTCGCCACAAAGGAGCTACCGTGTCCAGAGCGCAGACATCTCACAACCCATCTCTCTCCCGTGGGCGATATGCTGCCATCTTATTCGTGTCCAACACTGAAACGTCTAGCATCTGGAAGGGACACGAGATCTCCTATGATGTGTTATCCAAGCACCACCCTTAACAGTTTGCCCTTGGAGGAAGAATCCAGAGAGAGACTAGGCAATAACTCCTGTCCACAGTACAGGAGGGCTCTGGTCATCCAGACCCGGGGGTCTCCACATGTTCCAGCAGCCTCGACCCACCTCTGACATGCACCCCTTGCAGTCGAAGGACACTTCTCTATCTGTGGTCTCAGGCAGGCTGAGTCGCAAGGCCGCATGCAGACCTCCTCTATCCCATCCGTACGCGGCGTTCCAGTCCTATCCTTTCGCATCTAGAGCTGCAAGCCTTGCGCTCTCTTCATACCATCAAAAAGCGAAAATGCAACTAAGCCAGATCATCTCGGCAAGCATTGGCGTCCAAGAACCTCCAACCAGATCCATAGCAGCGGTGGAAGGCGCTGCAACAGGAAATGTCACAAACTTTAGCAAAGGCACAATCTCTCAATCCTCTATGCAATAACAAAGCCTTCAAGCCGGAAAATGACCGAGCCAGATCGCTACGCCATAACCATGCTGGTTACTCAAATTGACGACCGTGGAGAACCGCAGCCTCTGCAGCAATAAACATCAGGCTTGTCGAGGCCTCCTCCGAAACAGTACGTCACTTCCGAACTGACCCCCCTACTCTTACGAAAAGTATTCAACCATGAGTCTGGGACCAGACCGCCAGTTTGAATACCTTCATTGAGTTTGATAGAGACTCATAGAAGCAATTCGCCCTCAGAAGTCAAGACCTTCCAACCCAGAGATGTCATTTGTATGATACACCACTACAATCGCCAAAGAGGAAATTCTGAGGAAGGCCCCTACTCCTGGGGACGGTTCGCTACAAAGACAACCCAGTTGACATATACCATACTCGTATTCCAGGCCGGACCACTAAGAATGAAAGCTGGCCTCCAGTCCCCTGAGCTCTCCGGTCCACCAGAACGCAACGATCTGAAACCGATGGGCGTTCCCCTTCTCCCTGCAAGGTGAAACAAGGTGATTCCACAATAACTTTCCGGTCACTCTTCTGGACTTCCAGAATTTTTCTCACTGCTTGGGATAGCCGCGAGTGGACCTTCCTGAATGGCATAAACTGCAATCGATCCGACACATGCTCGGACCGCCTTTTCCAGCAATCAACGGACCATGCCCGCCGACCCTCTTCCCGTCGCCTCACCGAATCACCCAGCGGAGCCCCGAACAGGAGGAGAAGACCCCGTCTGCACCGCAAATGACCCATCGGACCCTCATCGTATGAATCGAGATCTGGGACACCCGGTAAATACTCATGCTTGTGATCAATGACAGTACTGTGTCTTTTGCTCCTCTCCACCCTATCTCTCTTCTAGCACCTACTCCATCTGTGTCTTCTTTCTGATCAGCAGGCTACTTTATGTCAGGATGTTAGGCACTAGATGGTGTGTACTGGTACCTACCTGTAGATTTGTTTACAGTTCGGCTTGACCATCCCTAACTACCCCTGGTGATTCAGGTCCTGCCTAGCTTTGGAGCTCAAGTGGAGATATGAGATTCCCTCAACCCTGCTTTGGACACCCCTCGCAGGCGGCCCACCGTGGACCCCAAGAGCTAATGTTGCTCCTAGTCTCTGGTCCAGCTTACAATGCTGGTCCTATACAGCTGTCCAGGTGCCGACCTTGGTCCCCTTTTTTCTCCCCTCATCTTTTGGCCATGTAGACTTTGTTGGCCTGTGTTAATTTAGTTTTATTCCTCCCCCGTTCTTTTTTGTCCAGCGTCCCCCAGCCAGCTCGGGGTCGGACCCCCTCGTCGCCTTCTCGTTATCGGCAAAGCAGCCTCAGCTGGAGCGCTTACCTGGTTTAGTGAATCATCGCTGAGGTAACGGTCCCTAACTGTAAGGGACTAAACTTTGCCAGAAAAGCGTTCAAAGCTCTTTTAACCAATCTCCATTATGCTAAATCCCCATATCATTATATCTTGCAAGAAACACACCTTCTCAAAGCCCAGGAGCTGGCGTCTTCAAACCAAATATTGACCCTGGTCTCTGTTACCATAGCGGTAATCAGATCAGAAGACCAAAGGATTGGAGCTATATAGTGCATAGATACCCTCCCGCCTTCAGGTGCTGGAGACAGGAACACCTATTGTGGATAGGGACGCTAGAGCGATTTTCATAAAGGCAGCTTTCGGGGTCACTTAGTATAGGACATTGCAAAATATCTACTTTCCTAATAGGGGGCAGATCTCCTGTATCTCACCAGGGTTTATAGATAGCTAACATCTTCGCCCAAGGGCAGATAGTACCTGCTGTGGTGATTTCAACTGTAGGCCCTTGCATCCCCATTCTCGATACTCACTTCCGAGCGGACTATCCTATCCGTTCAGCCACACCAGAGTGCTATAATTTAAGATACTATTGCAATAATATGCAGCTCTCATATGTTTTGCGCATTTATGCACCCTGGGTGAGAGAAGATTATACATTTTTTCCTTTTCCTCGGAACCCACCATCAATTGTATAGTTCCCCCGTGATTGAACTAAATTTTTCACCCAACATTCCCTCCTGCCAACTAGATAACCAACACCAAAAATAGATAGTTATGCTCCAATACATTATCATGCCCCCCGTACATTGCGACCTTGACCTGAGCCGCACTTCCAAGCGCCCCCCATTTGCTTGGAAGCTCAACGAATCACTCTTGCAGACGCGCTATGAGAAAAAGACTCCAAGTCTCTATCTCTGTACTTCAGGATTCATAGGGCACCCGAACCTCTCCCCATCATCTCGGTGTTAGTCGTTTGAAGTGCGTCATGAGGAGCGTTGGGTGTACCTTGATAAAGCAGTGCACGACTCAAACCGCTGATAGGCGGGCGGGGCAAGCTCCATAATGATACTAGCGTGAGCTCCACACTGCCGAGACTGCACATAAGGTGCCCTCGGGCTCTGAGTCTGACCTAAGAACCCTGCTGAAGCTTTCGCCATGCAGTTTCTGGCGCTAATGGAGCGTAAACATATCGGTTCCCAGGCAGGTGCGTGAGGCAGGCATTTACGAATGGAGGCAAACAAGCCAGGTATATATTTGGCCCCAGGGCTAAAGGCCAAAGAAGGTGCATCCCTGTTTGTCCCCCAGATTATAAAATTTAAGAAGGTGAAATTGGTTAACACCTGACCGATGAGAATTTTAACAGTATTCCAAGAAAATACTACTCGAACCTTTACAATCTTCCCTAGGTCGACTCCGGAACTGGCGGGGCTGGAATTCCGCCATAGCACTTCAGATTATCTAAAGTCGTACAGCCCACCCGACCCTATCACCCTAATGTCGAGCCAACGATCTCTGGAAACTCCGTTTCACTCATCAGGACTCCAGGCAGCTATCTGACCTTCACACCGACTGGTAAAAGCCCAGGACAGACAGGCTTCACGGCGAAGATCATAAAGTCTCTTACAGGGAGGCATCTAACCCACCCCTCCCATTTTGCTTAACTTCAATTAGGTATCGCCATACCTCTCCCCTTTTGTCCCGGACATCACTCAGAGCCCCCATCACAAGTCATCCCTAAAGAAGGAGAAAGACCTGCCCTGTGTCAGAAAACTATCGCCCAATCTCCTTAATTACCTACCGGTGACGTATAAAATATTAGCCAAACTTTAGATTCGCACTGTCGACTGAACCCCCCTATTAAGTGACCAGTATACATCTAGAATCAAGTGAGTCCTATCATACCCCACGCAAGAGAAGCTAGAGATAACACTACTTCAAAACTTTCACTATTGATTAATTAATGCCTCGTAAGATCAGGGCTCCCTTCATGTTAACACTCCCTGGACGCGGAAAAGGGCCTTCGATGCGAGGTAGACTGGTCGTTTTCTTGCGTCGGGGGTCCTCTCCGTTATGGGTATAGGCCCCGATATCCTCCACGAAAAGATACCTCGTGCTCTTTTACAGTCACCCTCAAGCTCGTTCGAGTAAACGAGCACGCTCCTACCCCTTTCCTCTCCTATACTAATGTACCAAGTCAGGGATCCCCCTTTCCCGTCTCCTGTAACCCCTAAGTCATGGAACACTTACTTCAGGACATCCTCATGACCTGGAGTCGATCAAGGGATAAAGTCTGGCAGGTCTATGAGTAAATGCTCAGTCTTTGCAGAAGCGTGATCTGTTACTGTATGTGACGGAGCTCTCAAGTTTCGCTCCCCCTCCATCTTCAGGATCTCTACGCTCCTTAGGAGCATTTAGTAACCACAAGTGGAACATGACCAAAGTAAGGCCATTGTAATGTCCTCCCCTCCCACCTGAGGAAGTGGCCCGAACTGAATGACAATTACTCCTTTGCCCTGTGCTCTCCCTCGCATATTAAATATCTGGGGATCAATATCCCTGCAAATTAGACAAAATATTAAGATCTCAACAATCCCAGCCCCTTTCAACTCAATGCGAGTCGACCTCTCAGTGATAATAAGGTCTTCTCCTGGATGGGTGAATCAACATAGTCAAGATGAACATTCTCCCCAGGTTTCTGTACCTTCATCCAGACCATACCGTGTCTCCTAACTAGGTCAGTCCTGCCGCTCATTACAAAGAGCCTGACCATGCAGTTTGTTTGTGGCACACAAGCACCCAAGGGATCTCTAGACCATCCCTGATGAAAACCTAATGCGTGAGGGGGGACGTCTCAATCCCGAACTTTACATACCTATTAATTTAGCGGCGATCAGCATCAGGTGTTAGACAGCCATTCATAACTCCCACTCTAAGTCCAAGTGGTAAAATTGAAAACCGAACTATAACGGTCCCCTGACACGGCAATCCCCTGGCTGCCCCCCGTGGGCTTATACCCAAAAAGCGGGAGTTGAACACCTCCCCCCTTATCACGCAGACATTCAGTACGAATTCTGAGATCTTTCCCCACCTCTCTGCCTATCCTAAGCCAGGATCCTCTTTACCCCGCGCACTTGGTAACCCTGGGATACCAGAAACGACTTAGCTTCCGTGAGTACCTGGGGTTGGGAGAGGATGAGAGGATGGTGGTGACTTTCAAGACATATATATTGTTGGTGAGACGTCAAAACGTACCCTGCTTTGAGGGGCTGAGTTCGGTATGTCACCAGACGTTCTCTAGAATACATTACTACAGCTACCTCAGTCCTGTGCTCGCTTATCAGGGATCCTTATGCTCTCACTAGAGCCCTTTCTACCTTTGAAAAGTGGGTGTGTACGAACCACCCCATTCACCAACCCACTTGCTGTCCCAGGATTTACTGTTTGCTGACACAGACGGGACATCAATCTAAGCTCAACTTTCCAACTAGCGTGGAGAGGTAAACTCCAGGGAGCTCTCTGCGAGTGACCGATTGGACGCATGCACTACTTTGGCTCGCAGAACCTCAGATCACAGTAAGAGTCCAAGAGCTTAAATTATAAGCTACATCGCAAGGTGTATATAGTAGTCCCGCTCGCTGCTGCACACTATATTACCCGTGAACCCCTCGGTTTCAAATCAGTGTGTGTAGATCGCCATAGGGTAGAAGGGCACATGCCTGCACATTGGTGGAAATGTCCCTCCCTTCAACCTTTCTGGGTTAGGGTTAATCCACATAATGACTTGATATCGGGTGTAAAGTTTGCTAATGATGATCCACTGTCCTACCTTTAGCTACTGATCAGACTCGCCCCGCTCCCTCAAAGGTAGACTAGTCCGTCTTCCTGTGGACGCAGCTAAGGCCGTTTTCCCAAGTGCTAGCTGGGAGATCTGTCAACTCCATCCTTCCATAACGGACTGGTTCGAGGAGATGCACAGAACCTGCAGATGGAGGAGATTTATAGATATAAGTCGATGGGTGAACGGGCGTTATGTATCTATAAGGTATGGGAGTTGACTGGTGCTCTAATTCTGCGAGTCAACCACACGCCAGTTCTCCGCTAGCCTGTGCACTTTTCCGCTTAGTACTGACCGAATCTGTATTTTCGAGTAGCGATCGGAGTGCCCCCTGATCCCGACTGGCCTGATTCCTACTTTTAGACCCTATTTTTGTATGTTAAGGATTTGTGATGGTCCACCTATCCAGGTGCATCCTCTCTTCTGAGTCCCCCAAACGGTCATCAGTGGATTTGAGTGTGAGGCTTTATTAGGACCCTGTAATAGAAAGGGCCGAAGTAATTGGGATCCCTTGTAATCCTAGACTGGGCCAATAATGTACACCCAGCCTTCACTCCCCTTTGTCCTTCGCTCTCCTCCTCCCGACTATGTCTCTGCTTTACTCCCTCTCAACGGAAGAGTGGGAGAGCACGACGTTTTATATGAGCACCTCCATAGAGCTGTAACCACTCTATGCTTTTTTACTGCATTCTTGATACATGCTGTAGCAAATTTTAATCCTGGCTGTCCTGTTCCTACCCGTCCTTAAGTCTGTCATCCGTAAAACCCACGACCGTGCCAATGTTATCTCTGAGGACTTCAGCCTTTTGTGACTGCCAGAACTACTTTAACGTCACCCCGGGGAACCTTATTACCTATGCTCACCTTTCTGAGGTTGAATGAATTTAATGCATATTGGAATGTACCCCAGTTCTCTTTCCCTGTTTTAATAAAGACTGGGTTTGTTGAATTTTGAAAAAAAAAGACTCTGTGTATTGTTACTGAATATAAAAGCACAAACAGGCTTAATTAACTCTTTGGATATGAATATGCTACAGAATTTCTTCTGTGGGGTGAAAAAACAAGTTTCTTTTACGATCAACAAATGAAAAAACGCAAATTAACCCCCTGGATGTAAATTGCGCAAAAGAATTGAGCACCAAAAACTACTGCTTTGTAGCGTGTTACAATTGCGTTTTTTCTAGCTACAAAACAAGAAAAAAAAATTGTAATAACCTTCGCTTGTGAATTATGCTACAAAAAAAAATGAATTTTTGGGCGTGAAAAAAGGGTTTTTATTTTTGTCACCACAGCAAAAAACAACGTTTTAATTTAACCCCGGATGTAAATTGCGCCAAAAAATTTTGGCAACCACAAACTACAGCTTTTTAGCGGTTACAATGGCGTGTTTTTCCACGCACAAAACCCAAAGAAAAAATTGTTTAACCTTTGTTGTAAATTACTACAGGAAAATTGTATTTTTTGGGGGTGAAAAAAAAGGGTTTTTTCCGGGAGTCCCAAAGCGAAAAACACGCAATTAACCCGGATGAAATTGCCAAAAAAATTTGACAGCCAAAAATGAAGTGGTATTTGTATTGAAAAAACGCTGTTTTCTTTAAATGAATACAACAAACTGGCTTGCCCCCCTTGGATATTCAATGGCTGTGAAGATAGCATTAAAATGCCATGCGCTGCGTGACACACAAGGGCTTCAGACCAAACCCCAAAAAATCAAAATAAAAATTAAGAAAGCAGTCTCGAGACAAGCTAAACCCCCCAAAAAAATCGCTGATAAAAGTGAGTTCTTTAGTAAGAGCTATCACCGCGGCAGCACCTTCCCTACCCGTACAGTGAGAGGAGTGTGAGATCCCCGCGTCGCGTCCGGACTTTTAAAAGTGCGGTGACGTCACAGAATCCCGCCGGTCTCGATTGGGTTCACTCGCACTGCATGCAGGCATGCCCTTCTTCCCCCACAGTTCTTTGCCCCCTGTAACCCATGTGCCGCAGCCCCTTTTTCAATGAAAAGCCCCCATTCGTTTCCCCGAAGACCCCAAAATTTTGATTTCGTTCAGAACCGAAGTTTTTTCCCCCAAATTCTAAACGAATTCCACTTCGTTGAATCAATTCTCCCCTCTCTAGTCAACCCCAAGGATGCACTTTCCCGAAGTAAGTAAAAACTGAAGGGGTGAAAAAAAAGAATCTTTTGAATCCAAGGTGGCTATTACATTTGCACTTTGGATCGAAGTGGTGCTAATTCGGTCTGATTTGAATTTCGCTCAGGAAAATTAGGCTATGTTCACACGGCTTATTTTGGGGCGAATTTCAGGGGCGTATTTTGTGGCTTACTGCGCTTAATACCCGGGGAAATGCGCCCCATAATTACGGTAATCCATACCTCTCATAGAGAACTATGGATTACGCCTCCACCCCCTGCTCATACAATGCTATACCATATCCGTACACATTGTGCGCGCGGGGAGATAAGTGACATGTCAGTTATTTGTGACAAATATGCGCACACAATGTTCTGCAGCGCTTACTGTACGCGCTGCAGTACATACCTTTAGGCAGCCCCTTGGCAGCCTACCAGTTCGACTTGAAAAAAGAAAGCATCATTTATTCATTACTATCAGCTATGTTCCATTAGTACGAAAAAAAAAGAAAGACCTTGACCACACATCTACATGATATACATTGATCTACTGCTGCAAAGCAAACATTTACAAAAATGAAAAATTAGGTTCTTAGTTACATATATAAGTCCACTTACCTCTTCACAGCGACCTCTTTTAATTGTGTCCAACAATAAAAGGTGTAGCATTGCATTTCTACCACCAACGCAGCAAGGGGAGCAACCCAACAGCTCAACAACACCCCTGTTGCCAGACTGGACTCCCTGCCAGTGTGAAATTTCAGCGAGGAAACGACCTGGACCGTCCGAGGTGGATTTCTACCTCCTATACTTAGTAATTATCAGCGCATAAAATGCTTCAAAGAATTGACATGTAAATTCATTGCGCCGATAATACTTGAGTAAAATCCGCATAGTGTAAAACAATTTATAGGCGGATTGGACACTGATTCTGGAAGCAGAATCTGCATCCAAAATAAGCGTCCAAACCTGCTGTGTGAACATACCCTAAGGCTATGTCTACACAGTAAGGCTATGTTCACACGGCTTATTCTGGGACGTATTTCAGCCCGTAATTTGCGCCGTACTGCACGAATTACTAGCTGAAATCAGTCCCAGTCATTACGGTAATCCACAGTTCTCATAGAGAACCATGGATTATGTCTTCTGTCCCTGCTCGCACAATACGGCGAGCGGGGAGAGAAGTAACATGTCAATTATTCACGGCGTATACGCACCGAGAATAATGTATGTCTATGGGGACGGCGAGCTGCCACCAACCCCTCCTCCCCCCCACCCCCGCACACACGCCGTAATTGCGGGGCGAAATACGTCCCGCAATTAAGCCGCGTGAACATGGCCTTAATGTTAAAGTGCCGTCCAAAATCCAGCAGCATTTTAACATTGCTGGACCGCGATTTTTGGAAGATTTTGGTCAGTTTTCGGATTTGCCGTCCACCCCATAGAAATTCGGACGGAATAACCAATCCGCCGAATATTAAAACAGAAAAAATCCATGCTTTGTAGACTACAGCACAGATTTTTTTATTGCTGTCTATGCAGCACAGGTTGGATGTTCGGCGGATTCTAAATACTGAATCTGCCGAGAATCCAACAATATTGCCGTTCTGTGTAGATATGGCCCAACAGTCTTCATAAATGAGGCTCACACTGTGTTTTTTTCTTTTTCCTCCATGTTGTGCCTCACATATAATGGACGATATAGCAGCATTCTTGGAGGTACAAATCAGGTCATGTCCCAACATATGGATGTGAACAGAGGCTAAAATAAAACTGGGACAAAGGAAAAAGAAGCTGTGACGATGACTGGAATTTTTCCCTGTTGTGTCCTGTCGTTCGGATGCACATTTGTGCTGGAGATGAGAACCATTCGTGCTGGTCGGTTGCCGTCATTTTTGTAGATGTCACAAACCAGGCATAACGAAAAACTTGTTTCATTCACTGCTGTCTTTTACAGAGTTGCCAAGAACTCCCACACACAGGGCTGAGCCCGCAGACGTACAATTAATTCCAGTCGCAGCCAAGTCTGGGAATACTTTTATTTGATGTAACATGATGGGTGAAATCTGACTTTATACTTCATTTTATGGCTCTTTGCTGAAAAAAGCACAAATATAAATAATGTATTAATGAAAAGCTGGGAATGAAGCAGGGACACCCAGTGACCGCAGCACAATCTACGCAGACTTCAGGGAAATTAATAAGATCATCTGTACCTTTAATCAGTCACCAAAGAAGATGGAATCAGGCAATCTGAACAGAAGAAAATGTTCCGATCTTAGAATATTAATCCTTGTTATTCTTCACAAGGGCTTCCTGTTCCTGGTATTGGATTGCTGGCTCCGTGAATTGGCCAGATGTTACATTTGAAGTGACCTGGCAGCCATTCCACTTCAGAGCCTCGGCATGACAACTGAGCACGTGCAGGAGTCAGGCGAAACAACCTCTGCCTGACACAGTCCGCTATACGTCACTAATGTATCAGAAAATGCTTAACCCTTAGGGGCTGTTCACGCGGCTTATTAAGTGACTGATTCCAGCCGTACTGCACGCCGTAATTGCGCTGCAGTACGGCTGGAATCCGTCCCAGTCATTACGGTAATCCACAGTTCTCATAGAGAACTATGGATTCCGTCCCTCCTCCCCGCTCGGCGAATACGCCGAGGGGTAGAAAGTGACATGGACATTATTTACGGCGTGTACCAGCAGCCGGCGTAATTGCGGGGCGAAATCCGTCCCCGCAATTATATCGGCAATAAGCCGTGTGAACCATGCCTTAGGGCATGTCCCCACAACCGTTTTTTCAGACGGTTTCACAGACCGTTTTCGGTTTTGAAAGCCGGCTGTCAAACTTTATCATGGACCTCTATGGCAAATCCGTGCAGTGGTCCCCACTGCACGTGTTTTCCGCCGGGCGATTTTTTAGACCAACAGTCCAAAAAACATTGAACATGTTCATTCTTCCGCCCGATTTTCGGGCGGAATATGAACAGGTCAATGCGAAGGCGGGAGGGCTTTTCTCCGCAAACCGCCGAGAAAAGCCGCCCCCTTGCGGACGTGTGCACGGCCCCAAAACGGAGCAAATACCGGTCGTGTAGAATATTTCAGGACCATGCGTTATAAGTCCTGTCGTACTTCTATTCACACATTGATCCCTGGCACTTATTTAGGTTTAGATGGACCTTTGCATATCTCATATATATATATGACTTGGCTGTTAGTGGGCCTTATTTATCAAAGCTCTCTTACAGTAAGGCTATGTCTACACTGCACATGAAAACGATCGTATCTTCGGCGCTTTTCGTTTCTTAAAAGCGCCGAAGATGCGATCGTTCGTGCGGCCTCATTGACGGCAATAGGAAAGACGAGCTGCAGTCTACACAGCTCGTCTTTTCTCTGTCCGTCTTTCGGCAGCGGCGTATTATACAACATGTATAATACGCCGGCGCTTCTTGTTTTCGTGCCATCTTCCCATACAATACAAATGAATGGCGACATCAGGAAAACGAGAAGCGACCGCGGTTTTTGCACAAAGCGTGACAAAAGCCGTGGTCCTGCATCGGAGAAAAAACGGCCTCTTTCAGGCCATTTTTTGTCCGATGCAGTGTAGTCATAGCCTAAGGCTATGTTCACACAGCTTATTTGCGGGGCGCAATTACGCCGTGGGGGCGGGAGCGGGGGGCCGGCACCTTGCCGGCCCATAGACTATCATTACTAGCGGCGTGTAGACGGCGCTAGAAAATGACATGTCACTTATCTCCCCCCCGCGGCGGATTCGCTGAGCGGGGAGGAGAGACGGAATCCATAGTTCTCTATGAGAACTGTGGATTATCGTAATGACTGGGACGTATTCCAGCCGTAATTCGCGCAGTACGGTGCATAATTATGGACTGAAATACGTCCCATTTTAAGCCGTGTGAACATGGCCTAAGACTGTCTCTGTTGCCTATCGCAACCAATAAAATCAGTTTCAAAAATGAAAGCTGCACTCTGGTTGGGCAACAAAGCCAGTTTTACTGTTCGTGTGATAAATGAGGGCCTGTTTTTTTGGGGGGCAAGACTATGTTCCAACAAATGTCACATTACAGCATTTAGGAAAGAATATATATTCGATAATAGTCTTTATTTACCTTTCCCAACATCTTAAAAGCTAATCCTTGTGGTGAGAAAAGCCCTTTAATTTTAGTTGCTGGCCTATTTTTGTCAGAGGAAGCTGACAGTCTACTCCTATTTTTGAAATAGTAGGCATAAAAATAGGCTTTACCAGTCAGTTAGGCACAATGACCCACAATTACTAATATGTTTGCGCTGGAATGGTGGAGTAAATTGTGCATAAATTGTAGCATGTCACAAGTAGCTTTAGACAGATGTATGAGTGGAATGCACCAAGAACCAGGGCTGTGGAGTCGGCAAGCCAAAGCTCTGACTCTGACTCCACGACCCCCGACTCCCTCATACATGGCGCATGTTTAAGTGATAACTTTACTGCAGCAAAATAGGTAACACCAGGCTGTTTATCACCTTATGATGCAATAATCACGCTATTTAGGTAGAACAGACACTGACAAGCAAAATGGTAACAATGTTTTGATCTTTTGAATGTGTAGAAGAGACCTGGGATCAGATTTTGGTCAAGATATCATTGAATCTGATTCAGAGTCCAGAAGGATTCAGGTAGTATTGAGAATCAAAAGGTGGATTTCCCAAATACTAACAAAATAATAAAAATTAATATTTTGATTTTTAGGAGCAAAACAGTAAGAATGCATTTACATGACAAGATTCTACAGAACTAAGCAGATGCTAAATACTTGCAAGTCAAATTTATGTATAAGATAGGTAAGATGACTCTTGCCCTGCATCAAACTAACTGGACCAACTTATTATATATTTTGGGAGTCGGAGTCGGTCCATTTTATGATGACTCCGACTCCTGCAAAATAGGCACCGACTCCACGACTCCGACTCCACAGCCATGCCAAGAAGTACTGTTAAATCCATGGAGCTTTCTATTTCTTTCCAGCTTTAAAGTATTTGTGGCTTTACAGGTGTGGCCACAATGTGAAATTCTACATAGCAAAATTGTGGCAACAATCTGGTGCAGAATTTTGGTTCACAATACACCAACTAATTGGTCTAAAAGAGCTATACAAGTCCAAAGAGACCTCAGATTTATCAAACCGCATGGGCCCTTGGGCTTAGTCTGGTGCGTTTGTGACACAGCTTGTCTCATTTTTAGATGTCACTAGTAAGGGCCTGTCCCCACGGCATCGGTTTGTGGCCGGTTTTTCAGACGGTTTGTGGTTTTGCAAACCGTCTGAAAAACCGGCCGCAAACTTTTACACGGGCCGCTATGGAAAACCCGTGCAGCAGTCCCCACTGCACGGGTTTTCTGCCCTGGAAAACATTGTACATGTTCATTCTTCCGTCCGTTCTTCCGTCCATCAGCGCGGAGAAAAGCCGCCCCCTTGCGGCCGTGTGAACGGCACAAAAACCGGACAAATACCGGTCGGTTAAACTGACCGGTATTTGTCCTGTGCTGTGGGGACGCGCCCTAAATGTGCCCTACTATCTATCTGTTTCATAACTTAGTTCCTGTTTAGTCTGGAATTGCCATGTTAAAAAACATTCTTGGCAGATCATCATTTCCTGCAGTTCATCTTGTTTGGCTCTTTGTCAAAAGAAGACGTAAATCCAGGTACAAGTGTTCATATAGATAAAATGAGTGTAATGTAGACCTTAGGAACTGCTTCACCCTGAAAATTGTGAGATCAGTAAATACAGATCCTTTTTTGGTTCCTGATTAAAAAAAAAGCCTTCTGCAGATATACTGCCATGTGGACAAATAAAGACATCTCATGAATTTTATTAATATTTGATCATCTGGATAACATATTATCTGAATTTGATAGAAAATACAGACTGCAATAGCAATGTTTTTTTCAATCATCCACATCTGAATGAAAAGACAGTTGTTACATTATCTGTGAATAGGAATATTTAGTGGAACAAAAAATCCCCCAACAGTTACCTTGTTTCTAATTTATTTATCTGAATTTCTGATGCTTTAGATTAAAACCAACCAGGTAGTTACATTGTATGGTGCTATATATGTATTCAGGGTGAACTCGTTCTGATTTTGATATACCGTAAATACTCGAGTATAAGCTTTGGGAAAACTTATTGACTCGAATATAAGCCTAGGCTGGGAAATGCAGCAAGTGATGCCCCTTCATTAACCAGGACAGACAGCCATAGCAAAGAGCAGCAACTAGAGGACTTGGTGCCACCATGTATAAAATGATTGTCCCCAGTAATTAACCAGGTAGGGCTGTTCCTGTGATTAGCTAAGTAGAGCTGTCCCCAGCAATTAGTCTCATTACACACACACAGCTCAGCTACATGCACATTACACACACACATAGCTCAGCTACATGCACATTGCACACAGCTCAGCTACATGCACATTACACACACACACAGCTCAGCTACATGCACATTACACACATAAGGCTCTGCTACATGCACATTACACACATGCTGCAGGCACATATAACACACACATACACAGCTCTGCTTCAGCTCATCCAGCAGTGATCACAACCAGCACAGCAGAATCCTGCATACACTGAGCAGCATCACGTGACTCCTCTCTTCCATGTGACATCATCATAGGTCCTGGAAGAGCCAGAACTTTCGGGTGAGGGGAGTTGTACTTTGGATACATAGAACTTGTATAACGTATACAGCCGAGGGAGGCTTTTTAAGCATAAAAAAATGTACTGAAAAAGTCGGCTTATACTCAAGTATATACAGAAACTGCCATGCTAAGTTTGAATCCTAAATTCACTAATCAAGCTCTTTATTTTTCAGGCAGTGAAATTTGCATCTGTTCCCGCCAGCCTGAGTTTTGCCCTTCTTCATGTGCATGCGGCTAGTGAAACAAAGGCTCCTCCGAAGACGATCATAAAAGTGGAAGAGGTAAATAATACAAAAAGAAAGAGGTGGGACAACCTTTGTCCACAATAGGAAAATCAAAAGCATGAAATACCTGAAACCTCCAAACACCATAACGCATAAGATTTAGGAAGTGGAGAATAAGGGCATGTTCACACGGCTTATTCTGGGACGGATTTCAGCCGTACTGCGCCGTATTGCTCTCCAATACGGCTGAAATCCGTCCCAGGCATTACGGTAATCCACAGTCCTCATAGAGAACTATGGATTCCGTCTCCTCTCCCCGCTGAAAAAGTGACATGCACATTATCCCGGCGGAATACGCGCTGTGGATAATGGATGTCTATGGGGCCAGCGAGCTGCCGGCCCCCCGCCCCGTCCCCGCTACACGACAGCCGGCATAATAGCGGGCGAAATCCGTCTCCGCAATAAGCCATGTGAACATAGCCTAACTCTCAAAACATAACTTTTAATTTACATTTCTGTAAAATGAATCACCAATACAGAAATGTAAATTAAAAGTTATGTTTTAAGATTTACCCTGCATTTTCCATGTCTGTCACTATAGGGGAAGACATTTTTATGACCATATCTTGAAGCAATGTTTTTTGTCAAAAAGAAGTATAATATAATTATAATGAGGTATATATACAGTCAGGTCACATTGTTATGACCACTTTCTATTTTTGAGGTCACGTGTTGTGAGATAGCTTGGTGAGTTTATAAGGTATGTGAAAGGCTACATACATATCCCTCATTTCTATCCTGGGTAAGGGGCAAGATATCAGCGTTGCAAAAAGGGATGATTTCCTCCCACACTACAGATAATATTAAGGCTAGGTTCACACAGCTTAAATGCAGGGCGTAATTACGCCCCGCAATTACGCCGCGGGAGCGGGAGGGCTGGCACCTCGCCGGCCCATAGACTTGCATTACCAGCAGCGCGTATACGCCGCTAGAAAGTGTCATGTCAATTATCTCCCCCCTCAGCGGATTCGCCGAGCAGGGAGAGGAGACCTAATCCGTAGTTCTCTATGAGAACTGTGGATTACCGTAATGACTGGGACGTATTCCAGCCGTAATTTGCGCACGCCGGCGCGTATTAACGGACTGAAATACGTCAAATTTTAAGCCGTGTAACATAGCCTTTGGCCGTGTTCACACGGCTTATTCCCGACGGATTTGTGAGCGCAATCCGGCTCACAAATCCGCCGTGAATAAGGGGCGGGACGGGGGCGGGGCCGGAGCGCGGCGGGGGCGCCGCTCCCCGGCCCCATAGACATGCATTAACAACGGCGCGACTTGCGCCTGGAAAAATGTGCATGTCACTTTCTCCCCCCCCGCGCGGAGTCGCCGAGCGGGTAGGAGCGACGGAATCCACTGTTCTCTATGAGAGCAGTGGATTACCGTAATGACTCCGACGGATTGGCGCCGTACTGAAGCGCAAATCCGGCGCGCAGTACGGCGCCAATCCGCGGCAAAATAAGCCGTGTGAACGAGGCCTTAGTCTGCAGTGGGTTTTTATCACAAATGTCACCACCTTCAATGTATGGAGGGGATATCTGCAGGAAAATTCACATGTAATATGCTTATGCTGTTAAATCACTTCACACTTGCAAAAAAAATACATGGCACAAATTATCCTCTATTTTTGGGCCCACCCTAAGCATGTGGTCATATGTTATTTTATTTACCGTATAAGCCGAGGCACCTACTTTTGCCACAAAAAAACGGGACAGTTTATTGACTCGAGTATAATCCTAGGGTGGAAAATGCAGCGGCTACTGGTGAATTTTAAAAATAGATACCAATAAAATTTACATAGGCAGGTATAGGCAGTTTAATGTCCCCCACAGGCAGATATAGGCTGGTATAGGCAGTTTAATGTCTTCCATAGGCAGTTATAGGCAGGTATAAGCAGTTTAATGTCCTTCATAGGCAGGTATAGGCAGTTTAATGTCCTTCATAGGCAGATATAGGCAGGTATAGGCAATTTAATGTCCCCCATAGACCAATATAGGCAGGTATAGGCAGTTTAATGTCCCTCATAGGCAGATATAGGCAGGTATAGGCAGTTTAATGTCCCCCATAGACCAATACAGGCAGGTATATGTCCCCTTAGGCTGATTATAGGCCGGTATATGTCCCCCTTAGCTGGTTATAGGCAGGTATATTTCCCCTTAGGCTGATTATAGGCAGGTATATGTCCCCCTAGGTTGGTTATAGGCAGGTATATGTCCCCATAGGCTGGTTATAGGCAGTTATATGTCCCCATAGGCAGATTATAGGCAGGTATATGTCACCCTAGGCTGGTTATAGGCAGGTATATGTTCCCATAGGCTGATTATAGGTCGGTATATGTCCCCCTAGGCTGGTTATAGGCAGGTATATTTCCCCATAGGCAGATAATAGGCAGGTATATGGCCCCATAGGCTGGTTATAGGCAGGTATAGGCAGGGTATAGGCAGGTATATGTCCCCCTAGGCTGGTTATAGGCAGGTATATTTCCCCCTAGGCTGGTTATAGGCAGGGTATATGTCCCCCTAGGCTGGTTATAGGCAGGTATATGTCCCCCTAGGCGGGTTATAGGCAGGTATATGTCCCCCCTAGGCTGGTTATAGGCAGGTATATGTCCCCCTAGGCTGGTTATAGGCAGGTATATGTCCCCATAGGTTGGTTATAGGCAGTTATATGTCCCCCTAGGCTGGTTATAGACAGGTATATGTCCCCCTAGGCTGGTTAAAGAAAGGTATATGTCTCACTAGGCGGGTTATAGGCAGGTATATGTCCCCTCGAGGCTGGTTATAGGCGGGTATATGTCCCCCTATGTTGGTTATAGGCAGGTATATGTCCCCATAGGTTGGTTATAGGCAGGTATATGTCCCCCTAGGCTGGTTATAGGCAGGTATAGGTCGTTATAGGCTGGTTATAGGCAGGTATATGTCCCCCTAGGCAGGTATAGATCCCATAGGCTGGTTATAGGCAGGGTTTTAAACAAAAAAAAAAAACACTTACCTCGCTCCCCGCTGCTCCGCCTCCCGGGCGCTCCGCTCCGTCTTCCCGGCACAGGCAGGGTGATGTCATCAGGCCGCGCACGCAGCGTGATGACCCATGCTGCCTGTGCCGGAAACTCCATACAGCCGCGAGTCTGCGGCTGTCCGGAGTCCACTGCGGAGCAGGGAGCGCTCGCTCTCTGCTCTGTAGTGGTATCTCTTCACCTGTGTGCGCTCCGGAGGAGTCGCATACAGGGGAAGAGATCGCCGACAGCGCCCGGGCCACCGCAGTGCCCGGACACTGTCGGCTGTACTCGGGATTCTGCTATATGCGCTCCCTAAGGAGTCGCATGTAGCAGAAGTGTCCCTGCCGGCGCACGGGCCATCGCAGCGCCCGAGCGCCGACAGTGACTCGAGTATAAGCCGAGGTCGGATTTTTCAGCACATTTTTTGTGCTAAAAAACTCGGCTTATACTCAAGTATATACGGTATATAATTCATTTATATAGCCCTGTCATATTCCATAGCGCTGTACAGAGATTGCTATCTTTCACATTGCTCCTGGTCCCCATTGGGTCTCACAATCTAAATTCCACATTATCCTATCAGTATATTTTTTGTAGTGTGGGATGAAACTAGAGTATCTCAAGAAATACCACACAAACACAGGGAGAGCATACAAACTCCATGTAGATGTCCTTAGTTGGAATCAAACCCTGGACCCCAACATTACAAGGCAGCAGTGGTAACCACTGAACCACCAGGCTGCCCCTGACGATAATCGTCAAGGGTTTGGGTGTGTTCACACGGCACTGACAAACTACGAGTTGGATTATCCGACCGGTATTTTGTCATGTTTTGGCACGAAGGGGGGTGGCTTTTGTTTGCGGATTCAAGCCCTCCTCCTTCGCACCCACATGTTAATGTTCTGCCCGAAAACCAATGCGGAAGAATGAACATGTTCTAAGTTTTTCATTACGCCGGCGGTGTCAAAAACTTTCCAGCAGAAAATCCGTGCAGTGTAAAATTAAAATGTTCTATTTAAGTCAGTGTAAAAGGTTTACAGACGGTTTTCAAATCCGAAAAAATTCAACTGAGAACCAGTGCCGTGGGGACATACCTTTACAAAAGACTGACCTTGCCAAAAGGGCTGTTTCTATAGGAGAGAGGTTCTAGAATATTGCCATGGCTTTTATTTACAGAATTTATTATAAGGCCTCGTTCACACGGCTTATTTCTGGCACGTATTTCAGCCGTATTGCGCGCCGTACTGCGCTGCATTTAGGCTGAAATCCGTCCCAGTCTTTACGGTAATCCACAGTTCTCAGAGAGAACTATGGATTCCGTCTCTCCTCCACGCTCGGCGAATACGCCGAGGGGGGAGAAAGTGTCATGCACACTATCCCGGCGGGATACGCGCCGTGAATAATGCATGTCTATGGGGCTGGCGAGCTGCCGGCCCCCGGTGTAATTGCGGGGCGAAATCCGTCCTCGCAATTACGCCAGCAATAAGCCGTGTAAACTTCACCTAAGGGTACCATTTGCACTGTTCAGAGGTTTGAGGCACCTTACCATTTGATTATTGTTGTTTATTTGTATGGCGACATCGATTTTTGGCAGTTATGTTTTTACTATAGCCTAATACAACTTAGGGTCTCCGAACTAAAGACTTGATCCAAGTCAAATGTAGACCAGTCCAGAACTTAGTAAGTTTTGTGACCCTTTGAGCCTCTCGAGTTGTTGTGCATACACTCAAGTTTATATTCACTTCTTTGTTTATATTGTGTATACAACTTAAACATAGGTTTTAAATCTATTTTACTTTTCAATATATGCAGCTTACTTTGTATTCAACTCCAGCCCCAGAAACCAGATATGTTGAAGACAAAAAAACAGAGTTGGAGGAGGGTCTATCATGGCTGAGAACATCTACTTCACCATATACTAAGTGGTGTCAGGTACTGTCCTATATATGTAATTGTAATTATATTTCATAGTCCGTAATGATCATTATTCAATGACCATGTTCCTCCCATTACAAATGTTTACAGCTCTGCATTTGTAAACCTTCAGATCTACTGGAATAGTCACTGTAAAAGTGCAGTGTAATTTTCCTTTATCCTGTCATTTCGTTCTTACTAAATGTAAAGAAAAAAGGCCATATTTAAAGGGGTTTTGCCAAGAAGTGATTTCCTCACCTAACAGGCTGATACTCCCCTCTTGAGCCTTGAAAAAAGGGCCGTTGTGTTTCTGTGTTTAAAAAAACAAGTACCTCCGCTATGATGTCATCACTCCACCTCCCATGCACGTTCCCGAGGCTGATATTCAATCTCTGTAGTTGAGCAAACATTGTTTGGCTAATCCACAGGGGATAGATGTATTGTGCACAAGCTATATGGGTTTTGTTTTCTCCCTTTTAACTGCCCAGGAGTAAAGATAAGCTCCGAGCAGGCAGCGTTCACTGTTTACTCAGATAATTACCTTACAACCAGCGGATTCTATATACAGCAGACACACCCTCTGACACAGAAACAATGCTAGTGCTGATGCCCATTAACACTGTTTTTTTTTTCTCCCCCTCCCTTCAAAGCTTGTTCCTGTGTCCTGCCATCAGATAAGAAGTGTAAACAACGCAAGCGCGGACAGGAGCTTGTCAGATCAGCTCCTGGTCGTAGCTAATGTAAACAGTCAGGAATCTAGGGGCATCTAAGTCAGGCTGCCGCTCTCAGGGGCTTCACTTTTTTGAATTAAAATATATTTAGAAAAGTGATACCCATTTTGGAGGATCCCACGTCAACATTAGATCGTGGCAAAACCCCTTTAACTATAACAGAAATATTTCATAGCATTGTATAAATATCTTCAACTAGCCCCTTTCATTATTGCCAAGTGTATTGGAAACCTATTACTGCTATAATGTGTTTTTGGAGTTGAGAAGGTAAATGTAATACACACAGAAAACAGAAAAGCCACATAAATATGAAGACTATATCCAAATTAAATGCAGTTAATGCCCTGGTTGGATTAGGATACCAAACACAACAATGCTAACAACTATGCCACATACACACACACTTGACACACTCACTGAACATACACACACACTAAACACGCAGCAAACACACTGAACACACAGTAAACACATACACACATTAATCACACACATCTTATGGCCAAACATAAGAAACCAATTACTGCTGTAGTGTGTTTTTGGAGTATAGGAAATAGTTTTAGTACACAAAGTAAATTCACACCAACATGGAGAGAATATACACATTCTTGGAAGGTATTATCCTGGTTGAATAAGGATACAAAACCCAACAGTATGAACAACTAAGCAACACACTTAACACACACCAAGGACATGCAATAAACACAAACACGAGCTAAACTCATACACACTAAACACATTGTAAATACACGTGCGCACACACACACACACTGAACACACACCAAACACACACATGCTATGGCCCAGCACATAGGAAACAATTAGTACTCTAGTGTGTTTTTTGAGTATAGGAGGTAACTGTAGTACACAAAGTAAATCCACGCAAACATGAAGAGAACATACACATTCTATGAAGATATTATCATGGTATGAACAACTAAGCAACACACACCCACCCACTAAACACATAAATACACACGCTGAACGGCATGCAGTGAGCCATATGCTCTGTGCCCGTTATTCACTTAGCCTACTGATTTCTGTCCCCTGATGAGGTAAAGTAGGTACCGAAACATGTTGGGACTCCACGTGAGTTGGGATTTGTATATGTGTATGTAAGTGCCCTTCTTTTCATCAGTGTATTCATATATGTAACAGCTTTATGCTCTGTTGGCAGTAGGGTGTTATAGGGATATTTTGACAGGGAGAAGGTTCCGGACAGGGCCGTCCTTATCAGGGCGTTGTTTCCCTGTAATTTAGGTAGCATAATATTGGTAGGATCCATAATAGGGCCTTTATAGGACGTGAGACATCATTTAATATTGATATAACTCACTTCCCTTTTGCTATCATTTATCCCTGAGTCTGAGATGGTTACACAGTAATGTTGTTTCTTAAATTTGGCTCTTTTCTTGGGTGTGAATAACTTATTTACGTTCACATTTTTTAACTATATGTAATAAAGGTTATATTTTATTATTTAGTTTGCCTTTCCATGATAAGCATTTAAGACACACAAACTAAATACATACACTAAACACATACACGCTCTAAACACACAAAAAACACATAAACACAAACTAAATACACATTCACACGCTCACACTAAGCACAAATACACACACTAAACAAACACACATACTGAAAATCATGTAATATTCCTACTTATACAGAAATGTTCCCCATGATGGAATTTTCAGGAATAGATTATTAGGGGATGTTTTACATGCGCCTTTCGGATGCGTTTAACAGATCCGATCAAAGAACTGGCATGTCAATTCTTGATCTGTTTTACGTATTAGACATTCTACTTAAAACTATAAGGTTCATTTCTGCTGCACTGAAAATGTATCCAGACATGTACCACACTTTGGGTACGGATTGGGTACTTGGGTACTTTTCGGATTGGAAAATCGCCATGTGAACATACCCTTAGGCTTTTTGATATATTGGAGCCCATCTCACAGTTCAGTCACGTGTTTAATGAATTCTGACGCAGCAGTGGAAGGTTTGGTAGGTTACAGCATGTTATGAGGTAGCACTGCTAGGCTTTTTGTCATTTATAAAGGCTTAATTCCTGCAGACACTAAGCCTCTCCTGCCATGGTTACAAAGCCATCGTCCTCCTTTCATTTGAGTTCTCTCAGGCTTTCCTTTTGCCTAAACTAATATTTGCATGTCCTGCTCCGAATATTTTCACGGTTTAATAATCAACTTGCACAAAACAAGAACATTTGTGTTTTTAAAGTGATTTAAAGACACAGGAATAATCACATCATTCAGAGAGGATTTAGGTCCCACACACCATGTAATAAGAGTGTACATAACAGACTGTGATTTTCCCTATTGTGTTTTTTGATCCTTGCTACAGCTTGATGAAATGTGAATGTGTACACATATTTCTTTAGTCCAATAATTTGAATATCAAGAATCTTTTTCATTATAAATTTTACTTCAAATTTTTGTTTAAACATGCAGTTTTCCCAAAAAGGGGGGAAAAAATATGGAGAAAATATGTACTTTATAAACCTTACACCCCTAAAATACCTCACTTAAGAGGGGGAGATAAAAAAAAAAAAAACCTACATGGCATAATATGGGGGACTTGGGATAATCTCGCCCCGCGGGGCGAAAAAAAACCCTTTTCCGGGCCCGGGTTTTTTGGGAAAATTTTGCCCTGATTTATGTTCCGGCCCCCCGGGGGGGCGTCAATAAAAATTCCCCCTTTTAAAGTGTTTGAGGCGCAGTGCGGCGGGTGGGGCCCAAGAATTTCGCCGTCCGAGGGGGTGGGCTCATACATGGCGGGAAAAAGGTTTCCCCGCGCCCGCCCCTTTTGTGGGGGGACAGTGCGGGGGGCATGGGCGCAGTTTTCGGGACTTAAACACAAAAAGGGGCAGGCCGGGAAAAATTTTACTTTTGGTGCGGGTATGAAATCAAAAAACCCCCTTTTTTAAAAGGCGTAAAAACCCTTCCAGAAAAAGAGCCCAAAACCCCAAAAATTAAAAAATACATAAAACAAAATCCATTTCCCCAAAAACCTATTAAGAATTTAAAGGGTATTTGGGAAAATTTCCGGGAAATAAAAGTTATTCAAATTTGAAAGCTATTTCATTGGTCGGAAGAAACCGGCCAAAACAGAATAAAAAGGGGCGACAGTGACCCAATTTTAAAGCTTTTTTGGGGAAATTTTTGACCAAACGAATCCCAAAAGGGGGGGAAAAGTTTAAAATACAGTAAAAATGCAGAAAAGAGCTGATTGGGGTGAGCTAGCGGGGGCATTTTGGGTAATTTTCGGGCCCAAACAGAATAGGAGCGACCTGGGAACCCCTTTTTTGCCTATTTGGGGAAAATTTTGGGAAACCCTTTAAAAAACAAAGGGCCCCGGGAAAAAAGTTCCCAAAAATTCAGTTTTAAAAAAAAGGAGAAAAGAGTGATTGGGTTTTAGCTAGGGGGGTGGCTTGGCTTTCCCCCGCCCCAACTTTGGGGGATGTACTTTTCCGTTTTCCCCCAGTTTGGTTTTGGAGAATCGGAAAATGGGGAAAACCTGTTAGGCGGTAGGGATTTGGGGAAGGGAAGAAAAACCTTTTTTTAATATTTTAAAAGTACATTTTTTGGGAAAAGGGGGTTTTTTAAATTTTTTTATTTCCTAAAAAATTCATCCCCTAACCAAACCCCTTTTGTTGCCCCGAGAACCCCGGGGCACAAACGGGAATTGCAATTTGGGAAAAAAAAAGCCGGGGAAATTTTGGGTTGTAAAATTGTTTCGCTAATTTTCCTATTTGGGGGTCAAAAAACAGCCAATCATAAAAGGGCGACCCAAAAATCCATTATAAGCTAAAGGAAAGGGGAATTTAAAACCAAAACGAAAAAAGGGGGACCCAAAAACCCTAAATTTTATCCCAAAGGAGATAGTTTTTTAACCAATCAAAAACAAAGGCGGGACGTTCAAAAATTCAGTAAAAAGGAAAAAAAGGCCCGATTTTGGGTTTAGCTAGGGGGGGGCTTGGCTAACTCGGCCCAAACAACCGGGGGCGGCCTTCTCCCATGGGAGGGCCCCTTTTGGGGAGATCGGGCAATTTCCAATTTTCGGCCCCTTTTGGGGGCCGTGGGCTTTGGGTTTGAAAAAAAAAAATAAATTTTTTTGTTTTAAATTTTTTATTGATAAAGGACTGAAACCTTTTATAAAATAAAAACAGTTTAAAAACCCTAACAACGCTTTTTCGCGGAAAAGGGCCGGGGCTACATAAGGGAATTGCAAAAAGAGGAAAATTTGCCCGGGGAAAAACAGTAATTCAAATTGTTTAACTAATTTTGAAATTGGGCGGCATAAACCAGCCAACATAAAAGGGGCGCCCCCGTGACCCCATTACCCCCCCCCCCCCCCCCAAAGGAAGGGAGAATTTGACCCCCCCCCAATTCCCCTAAAAGGAGCCCACAGGGCACCACCCCCCCCCCCCTAATTGGGGGAAATATTGAAATATAATTTTAAAGGGGGGGCAGGGTTTAAAATAAAAGTAAAAAACAGAAAAAGGCTGATTAAATTTTAAGCGGGCGGGGGTTGTCCAGCTTAGCCAATCAAAAGCGCGAAACCCACTTTCTCTTTTGAGTTCTATTTTAAAAGAAATGCCCAAAACGAGCTCTGTTTGTGATTGGCTAAGTTAAAAAAGGGGGGTTTTTAGGACCAAAAGGGGAGGCAGGCGACGCTTCCCCATGGGTTTTTAATGCAATTGAAAAAAAACTTTACATGGCCCAAATCAAATATAACCTACAGAAGTTTTTTCCCCGATGTGTATATAAAAAAAGAACAATAATTTTGGGGGGAAAAAAAAAAAAAAAATATTTTAATTTTAATAAAATCGGTTTATTTCTTTTTTTTTCTTACCACTAAACTATAGTAAGGGGGAACAAAATAAAAAAAAATAAAAATGATTTTTTTGATTAATATTTTTATTTTTGTTACCTCCCTATTATTATTCATTTTATATACACATGGGACCACTTCTGGAAAATGTTTTTTAATTTGAATTTTTGCCATGTAAAGTTTTTTTCAGATTGGGATTTAAAAAACCCCTAGGAAACGTCCCCTGTCGGTTTTCCCATTGGGGCCCAAAAAAACCGCGCCCTTTTTAAATTAGCCAAACACAGAGGGTCGCTCTGAATTTTCTTTTTCCCCCCAGGAAAATCTTTTTGAGAAAGTAGCTCCCCGCTTGGGTTGGCTAAGCTTGGGCGAAGCCCCCGCCGCTTCAACCATTTGCTCTTTTTTTCCTTTTTTCTGGGATTTTGAACCGTTCCCCCCCCTTTGAATAGATTGGTTTAATATTTTCCCTAGGTTTAAAAATGGGTCCCCTTTTCCCCTCCTTTTTTGAATTTGGGCAAATTTTTTTTTTCCCCCCCTTAGGGGTTTGAATGGGGCCACTGTCGCTCCTATTTGAAATTTGGCTGGTTTATGCCGAAAACCCCAAACAGAATTTGCTTAAACAATTTTTTAATTACTTTTATTTCCCGGCTTTCCTCTATTGCAAACCCCTTGTAGCCCCGGGGCTCGGCGACAAACGCGGTTTTTAGGGATTTAAATGCTTTATTTTTATAGAAAAGGCTTCACGCTTTTAAACTGGGTAATTTTTTTTACGTTTTAAAAAAAATGATTTTTTTTATTCATGCTCCATGCGCAGGGAGTGAGCGCCGAGAATTTTTGGCCGATCTCCCATAGACACAAGGGGACAAGTACTCGGCTTAATTGGCTGGGAAGCCAACCCCCCGCTATTAAACCCAATCAGTCTTTTCTGTATTTGTACTGTTTTGAACTGCCCGCCTTTGATTTTGTTTGGTAAAAAACTTCTCCATAGGATATAATGGGTTTTTGTCGTCCTATTCTGTTTGGTCAAATTCCTCCATGTTTTAATGGGTCTTTGTCACTCCTATTCTTTTGGGTGGTTTATCCCGCCCAAAATGGAATAGCAAAAAGAATTTTTATTATGTATTTGGGCCGGAAATTCTCCCATTGCAATTCCATGTAGCGCCGGTCTCGGCGACAAAGCGTTGTTTGGGGATTTAAGTGCTTTATTTTATGAGGGCTTCAGGCTTTATCTGATAATGTTTTTACAAATAAAAAAAAATGATTTTTTGATCCATACCCTGCGCACGGCCTGGCGCCGAGATTGCTTTGCGCCCATCTCTTCATAGATCAAAGGGGAGGGAAGTAGTGCGCTTGATTTGCTGGGTAGCCCAAACCAGCCCAGCTCAAGCAATCACTCTTTTCAAATTTTTACTTTTATTTTTTACTGTCCCGTCTTTGTTTTGATGGTTTAAACTTTTTCCATAGGCAAAAATGGGTCTTTGCGCTCCCATTCTGTTTTGGCGAGATAGCCAAGCCCCGAGCTCAACCAATCAGCTCTTTTTGCATTTTTACTGTATTTTTAAAATGTCCCGCCTTTGATTCTGATTGGTCAATAGCTCTCATAGGTTTTAATGGTTTACTGTCGCTCCTATTCTGATTGGCCGGTTTCTGCCGACCAATGAGAATAGCTTTCAGAATTTGAATTACTGTATTTCCCGGCAATTTCCAATATCCTAATTCTTGATATTGCGCCATTCTAAATTTTTTGAAAGTGATTTTTTTTAAATTATTTTTTATTTTTGAGGTTTGAGCTCTTTTCTGATCACGTTTTCTGCCTTTATAAAGGCGTTTTTTTGGAATCATACTCCATGCCACACGGAGCCGAGCGCCGAGATTTCTGTTGCGATCTTCTGTATGCTTCCTCTCATGTTTTGTTCTTGCTTCACTTCGCCGCCGCCGGAGCATTTAGACCAAAATAAACCAGGTCTGCCTGTCGGAGCTGCAGAGCGCTGCATTGCGGCCGCTTTGGCGAGCCGCGATCGTTCATGCCTCGGAGTTTTCGAGCGCGCCGCGTCCCGCCCCGGAACGCCTACACCATGCCCACACCGCGCCCATTGCCCGCCCCTTCATGCGGGGCGCAGCTGAAAGTGGCGAACGCTGCGCCTAACACTGCATCCCTGTGTCCGACAGCGGATTCGGGCTGGGAGGCGCAGGTTACTCCAAAAAAACAGGCGAAAAGCCCGTTCATACATGTCGCCCTATGTGTTGTTTATTGCTGATTCAATAAAGCGTGTTGAAAGGGGGAAAAAAAAAAGAAATAGTTAAAGGGGTTTTGTCACAATCTCATTTCATACCTCCTTCCTCCAGCTCTTCAGCTCTGTTTGCCCAGAAGGGGGCGTGTGTGATTTGTTTGAATTCCATATCATGTGACCCAGCAGGATGATATCACCAGGCCTTTCCTCTCTGTAGTCAAAGAAAGGTCTGTTAATGTATAAAATTGTAAGTAGCTACACTGTAGCTCAGAGGTAACATTTTTGCTTTACAGCACAAGGGTCCTAGGTTCAAATCCCTGCAGGAACTTAACCTGTGGATTTTTTTTCCTCTTTATCAATACACATACCTATTTGAGTTTTTTTTTGTTTTTTTTTGCACTGTTTGACTAATTGCTAATGAGTACAGAGGACAGGAGTAGAATGACAGCACCTGGGGTTTGAACACTCAGTAGCTGCCTAAGAGGAGAGGTGATGTCTGAGCATGTGCGACCAGGACTGAGGAGCTCTCAGCCTTGGTTGTATCCCCTGGAGACGAGCTGTAAACAATGGATCACTAAAGGAGCAGCTAAAACAAAAACGGTGCAGACTTTTTAATAATAATGAACGGTGAAAATGTTTATTATTTAATTTTCAAACTTTCCACGTCAATTTTACTTCGTGGTAAAATCCCTTTAATTTCTAAATAAAATGTCTCAATATTTATGTCAACCGAAATACAAAACATAAAACTGACTGCACACCATGATTGATTGTGTTCCCCTGATTTATAGAATTTTTTTTTTCTTCTTCAAAGTGCAATTATACTTGGCACCCAATATGCTAATTAATGCATACATTGGCAAGCTATCCTCCTACTGTCAATGGGGTGTGTGAACATGAGCTGCTGGGACACTGTCTAATCAGTATGTCATTGTAGATTGGCTCTTATCCGTGCGATCTCATGAGACCTACACTCTCATGAGATCACACTGTGCTCTGAATGGGGCATCCAAAACCACTTCAAAATCTATGACCGAAAGATTGCAGATGTGCAGCAGATCCTCAAGGGTCTGCCTCAGATTTCTGTCATATGTTTTACAGTGGATATTTCTGGCAAAATAAAATCTGTCATGTAAACATGAAAGCCTTAAAGGTTTTGTCCCATCTTACGTATTTACAGCAGATCAATAGGATATATCATTAATGTGTGCGATAGACATACCTATCTGGAGAATGGGCCCCCCCAAAGGTCTCCATTGAAAACAAAGGTGGTTGGAACTCTCTCAATGGGAGTTCTAGTACAACTTAGCATGTTCAAACCACTTCATATGTAGAACCTAAGAATACACAGCCTTATTTTAAATCAAATAATGGTACCATAAGGTAACCATAAGGACATGTTAAAGGGAATGTGTCATCAAAAAATTACTTATTGTTTAACTCACATTTTTATGTTAAACACATTTTGTAGGAATTTTTGGTTATGTTTTTTTTTGATTTTCCATATCACTTTCAGTATTTTTTTTAATAGTTCTTAAGTCCTGCAGTTTTCACTTTGGCCACTAAGCCTCATAATCGTCTGACACTTCCTGTTCTGTTTAGAGAGCTTTTCAGCAGTGCGCTCATTATCAGTAAAAGCAGGGTAAAACTGAAAGGAGACACCCATTGTGTACAGATAACACAGAAATCCACCAGTACAAAGAGGAGATGTCACAAACTCCCCCCCTCCCCTCCCTTCACAGTGAAAACTCTTTCCCTTCAAAGTCTATGAGGGCAGAAAACTGTTCTTAAGAATCCTATGTGCATGAAGCTGCTGTAAAGTATCTCTCTGACTCTGTTAAAGCAGCGCAGGGAAGAATGTCTTCCCCACAAATATAGGAAGGCCCGAATTGGAAATTACAATCAGGAAATAGAACGAAACCCGAGGGAAAGAATATGGATCAGGGCTTATTTAATAAGTAAAAAAAAAAAATTGGTGACAATTCCCTTTAAATTTACTGTGTCCTTCAAATTGTATAGTCAGTCTTCTATTTAAAGAAAGAAGTCACTGTGTGTTTGGTTAAACGTGGTGTTTAGCATAAAATTGGACCAAAAAAAAAGGGTTGCCTAGGAAATTTTGAAAGAACAATTATAAAATGTATACAAATGTTAAAGGTAAAGGCTATAAGACCATCTCCAAACAATTTGATGTTTCTGTTGCTACAGTTGCAAATATTATTCAGAAGTTTAAGGTATGTGGGACTGTAACCAACCTCCTTGGACGTGGCTGCAAGAGGAAAATTGATGACAAATTGAAGAGAAGGATAGTACGAATGGTAACCAAAAAGCCCAGAACAACTTCCTAAAAGATTAGAGGTTAATTCCAAGGTCACTGTTAGATAACACTTTCTGCTGTCTTTGCCAAAGTGAACTTAATAGAAGACGACTGAGAAGGAAACTACTGTTGAAATCAAACAGAAAAGCGAACTGGAACTTGCCAAAATGCATATTAACAACCCAAAAAGCATCTGGGAGAATGTCATTTGGACAGATGAGACAAAACTGAAGCTTTTTGGCAAGTCACATCAGCTTTATATGCACAAACACAAAAAAAAAAACATACAATGAAAAGAACATTATACCTAATATGAAACATGAATGAGGCTCAGTTATGTATTGGAGCTGCTTTGCTGCATCTGGCTATCAAGATATTCTGGAATAAAATGTGGTGCTCAGTGTCAGAAAATTTAGTCTCCGTGTCAGGTCATAGGTCCTCCAACAAGATAATGACCCAAAACACACAGCTGAAAACATCCAAGAAATCACTGGTCTATTCTAAAGTGGCTTCTATGAGCCCTGATCTAAATCTTATTGAACACATGTAAAAGGAACTGAAACATACAGTCTGGTTAAGACACTCTTCACACCTGAGACCGCTGAAGCACTTTGCTTACGAGGAGTGGGCCAAAATACCTGTGGACAGAGGTAGAAGTTTCATCGCGAGTTAAACAAATCATTTATTTGCAGTGTTTTCCTCAATAGGTTGTGCAGCAAAATATTAAGTTACAGGGACCATCATTTCTTTCCGGGCCAGTTTCATTAGTTTGTTTTTTTTAATTTTCAGTTGACCATATATTCGAAAGTGATGTCTGAATTTTATTAGTTCATTTTCAGTAAATTTAAATGTATTATTACTTTTTTCAGCTTCAAGTTATTTCAGTGACCATTTTGGGTTTCTCTTTCTTTCAGCGAAGGGTACAAACTATTTTAGGCAAGTGTGTAGGTCAAAATACTTAACAACAACTGTTTTATATGAAAGCCTATTCATTCAATGGGACCCACGTAATGCTACAGAGCTGGCTTCTCCAATCATAACAGCTGATCGCCTTAGGTTGCAGAAACTGGACCTTGTTGGCTTCTCTTTGGAAATATCTTCTGGTGATACGAGTACAACTAGCTGATTTGGAGTCGAGAAAAAATGTTTAAAATGTAAGGAAGCTGTTAGTCACCAACTACATTATGAATTTAGCTTTAAAGAGAACCTGTCACATAGATTATGCCCCCCTTGCTGAGGACAGCACAAGCTAGTGTCAGACATGCTGTTTCCAGCGCTGTGCCCCTTATTCTGTAAGATGCAGCAGTTTTTGTGTATTTAATGCTCAAATCTGCTGTTTTCAGCCAGAAAAGAGTCATTCAAAGAGTCAGTTTTTTTTTTCAAACCCTGCCCACCTGAGGCTGGCCCCCCCCCCTCAATGTAAAAACCATTACTTTGAAAGGTAGAAAAGTGAATAAATGTCGTGGGTGGGGCTAGCTTTGGTGGGCGGGGCTAACACTGATAATAAGATTTGAGGGGTAAATGCTCTAAAATACAGCATCTCGAATAAGGGACACAGGTTGGGAAAAAGCAGCCACTACTTGAGGCTGGCCCCCTCACCAAGGGGATAAACCACTTTTGACAGGTATACTGTCACAGGTTCTCTTTAATGCTGAGAGTAAACTATTCAATTGAACTATTCATTGGAACATTATTCTGTACCCACTCTGTACATAAAAGTGTCTTTTGTAACCAAACTGTAACCAAAAAAAGACCTTATTAAAGTCCATGGTCACTGCTCAGTATTTCATATAATCTGCCCTTTGTTCGTGATTTAATAAAATATTAAACAATTTAACTTGGATAATATGAAATGACATGACAGAAATCAGTATTAGTTGTGAGAGGACCCATCAATACAAGTCTGTCATGCAGAAATATTTACTTTCACTTATCATGCATTTTGTTCCACTTTATCAAGGAGAGATGGCTGGAAATTACTCGTATTAGAGGATATTTTGTTAACACAGGGGTGCTGAGAAACAAGTGATCAAATTTAGGCTATGTTCACATTAAGTTTTTTTGTTTACAAACATAGTCATAGACTCCCATTTTCCTGATGTATAAAAGTAAAGTGTAATTTTAGGATATAATACCTAACTACCTACTTTTTTTAAATTAAAATGAACAGCATGGTCGACTTTTAAAGGGAATGTGTCATCAAAAAATGACTTATTGTTTAACTCACATTTTTATGTTAAACACATTTTCTTAGGAATTTTTGGCTATGTTTTTTTTAATTTTCCATATCACTTGAAGTATTTTTTTTAATGATTCTTAAGTCCTACAGTTTTCACTTTGGCCACTACGCCTAATAATCGTCTGACACTTCCTGTTCTGTTTAGAGAGCTTTTCAGCAGTGTCTGCTCATTATCAGCACAAAGAGGGTCAAACTGAAAGGAGACACCATTGTGTACAGATAACACAGGATCCACCAGTCACAAGAGGAGATGTCACAGCTCCCCCTCTCCCCTCCCTTCACAGTGAAAAGTCTCCTATACAAGTCTATGGGACAGAATCTGTCTTAAGAATCCTATGTGCATGAAGCTGCTGTAAAGCATCTCTCTGACTGCTGTTAAAGCAGTGCAAGCAAGAATGTCTTTCCTACAATCATATATAGACAGCGAATAGAGAAATCTACAATCGGGAAATAAAAACAACTGAGAGGAAAATAATATGGATCAGGGGCTTGATTTAATAAGTAAAAAAAAAAAAAATTGGCGACAGATTCCCTTTAAGTAGGTGGTCTTTCAACCAGGAAAACATTTCACTATCGCTATGCTTTTTCAATGTTTTTCTTCAACACTGCTATTTTTACCGCCTCAATCTTGCGAGGTGACCTTTACCCATTACAGAAATATTACACTTTTAAAGAGGTTTTCCATCTTAACAAAAAAAAGTAGAAAGACACTAATTGACTGCATCGGTCACTTACCAACTTCAGAATAGGAAATCAATAGAGACTGAGGAACACCACCCAACAGCTGGAATGGCAGTGAGCACATAGGTGCGTATATGTTTTTTTTTATAACACAGCTCTAGCAAATTTGTACTCCTTTTTTTAGGCAAAAAAAAACTTTTAAAAATGATGTCCTTTATATATAAAATAAAGAATGAAGCTACTGCTGGGCAAATAAAAAAAAAACAAACAAAAAAAACTCTTAGGTTATGTTCACACAGCGTAATTGCGGCGCTCATTTCGACGCGTATTTGCACTTTATACTCGACAAAATGCCCACCGCAATTACGGTAATTCATAGCTCTCATAGAGAACTATGAATTAGGCGTCGTCTCCCCCGGCGTATAATACGATCATATTGTACGCCCGGGGAGAGAAGCGGCAGGTCACTTCTTCGCAGCGCTTACGTGCTGCTGATATTAGATACGAGTTTTTGATAGAATTTCTTTGTCTTGAGTCTTTGTCCCCATAAATATTTTCCATTGTGAGCTCATGGGAAGAAAACATGTGACCATTTATACATTGAAGCTAGGGGAATATATTACTGTACTTTCCAAAAAAACCAACTTGATATCGTATCATAGGAGACTCGATATATGAATGGTATCCGTTATCAAAAACTAGTCCTGTATTGTCAGGTATAGAAAGGAATCACGCCTTAATGTACTTGATGAAGAGATCAGCCAGTGTTAAATGTTTTAGAGGATTTATAATATGAGACAGGCAACACTGAAATCAGGGCTGTGGAGTCGGCAAGCCAAAGCCCGACTCCTCAATGTCCCAAACCTCCGACTCCAACTCCTGACTCCCTCATACACGGCGCATGTTTAAGTGATAAGTTTACTGTAGTAAAATGGTAACATCAGTCTATCACCTCATGATACAATAATCAAGCTATTTAGGTAGAACAAACACTGACAAGCAAAAGGGTAACAATATTTTGATCTTTTGAACACTTGTGGGTAGAGTTGAAGAAAAAGCTTAATTTGTATCCAAGTCCAGTCTGCACCAACATTGGGAATGTGTAGAAGAGACCTGGGATCAGATTTTGGTCAAGACCTGCTTCAATCTGATCCAGAGCCTAGAAGGATTCAGGCGGTATTGAAAACCAAAAGGTGGATTTCTCAAATACTAACAAAATAATGAAAAAATTAACATTTTGATTTTTAGGAACAAAACAGTAACAATGCAGTTACAGGAAAGAATCTGTAAAACAAAAGCAGTTTTGGTTTTTTTTAAATACTTTGAAAGTCAAATTTTTATTATAAGATGGGTAAGTTTGATTGTATAAAAAATTACTGTAGCCCTCATTCCCAAACTTAGGGGAAATGGAAAAGGTATGGAGCCTAAATGTACAATTCAAAACATTTTGTTACCTTTTTTTCCCTTGTCGTGAAAAAAAATTTTTATTGGAAATGACTTTAGACCACAAAAAAAAAATTGTAATATGCAAAACCCCTGGGGAAAAACTTTTGTGGAGTCTCTGAATTTTTCGGGAAAAAATTAGTATTCCCTTTTATAAATTTTCCGCCCCCCCTGACCTCACATCTGATCTCTTTTTTCCCGGCTAGAGAACGGCCTCTAAATTATTTGGGGTTTGGGGGGGAAAAAGCGGTGACCAAAAGGGGGCAACCTCTAAAATTGTCGGGATATAAAGGAATTTTCACCCCCACAGTCGGGTCTGATGAATGGTTGAAAACTTTTTACTTCTTTGAAAGCAAGAGGTGAAAAATTTTGTGAAAATCTTTTGCTAGGGACGGAACTTTCCCCTGCGGAAAGCGTTTTGGGCCTCCCTCCAAGTCTTTCAATTACCCCCTTTCATGTGATGAGGCTGAAGAATTTATGGTGGGGCCCCCCAGGGGGGCCCCAACCTGGGGACAATTTCCCCTTTTGTTCTTTACATGCATTGAAAAACTAATGGAAAAAATTTTTATTATATTTTGGGAATCGGAGTCGGCCCATTTTTAGAAAACTCCGACCCCTGCAAAAATGGGACTCTGACCCCAACCACCCCACGATTGAAAGATGAAGTAAAGTGAGGAGAGAGGAAAAAAAAAACCTTTCCAAAAAACCCGAATGCGGGTTTAGTTTGAAATTTTGGGAGTTTTTTTCCACTTTTTATTTTTATTTGCCCTTTGGGGGGCCCCGGTGGTGGGGAATGGGGAAATTAAACCCAAATCCGGGAGGGGTAAAATTTTCCCCCAAAATTTCCCTTTTCAACATTTCAATTTTTAATGATTTGGAAAACCAACATGATCTTATTCACTTTGTTTTTAATAATAACTTTTTTTCCCTTATTTTGTGCAGGAAATTTTTGTATAAAAAGGGCCCCAAGCAAAAGTGGAAAACCGCAGTAAAAACCCATTTCAAAAGGTTAAAAAAACATTAAAAAGCTTGGAAACATTTTTTAAAGGAAAAGTATTCATTTAGGGGTGTAAAATTTTGTGCGTGAAGTCAGCAAAAAGGGTGAATTTTTTTAAAAATTTTGTCAAAATGGCACCCCAAAAGGGCTCAAGTGAATTTTACGCCCCTATTTACTTTTCCAACATTTTGTTCAAAAATGTTCATGGTTACCCATCATTTTAAAACTGTGACAATTATTTTCCCTCAAAAATCCCTTTTTGGGCTGGGCCAATGATGGACCCATGGTTTAATTAAATAGGGCAAACAGATTATGTTTGCCCTATTTACCAAAAATTTTCCAAGTTTCTTGCCCCCAAAACAATTCTTTAAATAGGACAAAAGGAAAGTCTAAATTTGGGTTTAAATTTCCCTGTAGAAATCTGGGGCCCCCCATTTTTGGCCCCCCCCCTTTGTAACCCCGGGATCCCCCTTTTTTTCCTAGAAAACCCCCTCAGATCCCACAAAGGGGGGTACAAGCATGAAAATGAATGGGGCCTGGGGAGTCCTTTTTTCCCCTTATTTCACCAAAAATTGGAAATAATTTTGTGAAATTTAAACTGAATGGGGTGAAAAAATTTGATGACCCTTTAATCCCCCCCTGCTCCTTTTAAAAATTGTTGACAGATGTAAAAATTCCCTAAAACCCCAAAAATTTTTTTTTTTTTTGAATCATGTTTAATTTTAAAAGGTTTTTTGGGAATATTTGTTATCGGTTTCCCCATAAGTTATGTTTAAAAATTATAAATTTTTAAAAAAGGTCCCCACTGCCAAGTTTCTTGCCTGTACTACAAGATACTGCAGCAGAGCCATAGGAAACCAAAGTGCAAATGTAGTCTCTTTTGCATACCCTTTTTGTGTATCCCCTGAAGATTACTAAACCCCGGGTTGTAGATTAGGGGTTTTAAAAAACAAATTAATTAAATTAATAAAAAAAATTTTAAAAAACATTTTCTTGGTGCCCCTTTTATTCCGGGTTTTTTTTTTTTTTTTATATGGGTTCCCCGGTTATTTGCGGTTTGAAACTAATTTTCATGTTACTGACAATAAGATTTTCTTATTGTTTTGGGAAACCCCTTTTTAAACAAGTGGGGAAATTTTCAAAAAACAAAGAAAGAATCTTTTTAATTTTAAAAATTATAAAAAATTTTAGGGTTTAAAAGTTTTTTATCTTCTTCAATTTAAGGGGTATGTTTAAAACCACGGCGTTTTTAAATTCCTTTTTTGGGAAATTTTGTTTTTTTGGAGCGGAGGTTTCCCCCCCTATATTTTTTAAAATTTTGGGGCTCCCTGCTGGGTTTTTGGTATCAAAAAATTTTGCCGTAAAATTTTTGGAACGGGATCCAAAAACCCAAAGAAAACAGGGTTTACTGACCCTTGAGGGAAAAAACACGGGGTGTTTTAGTTGTAAGAAATTGTAAAATCAAAACTGGTAATTGAATATACACCTTTTTTAGGCCCATTTTAGGGTAAAATAGCGGATCCAAACACGAAATTTAAAAAAGAAATGTACACAGGGCCAAACACGTTTTGTGTAAAACAATACCCTTTAAAAAGCCCCATTTTTTTTTTTCCCTTTTATAAAAGAGCCCACTTTTTTATCCCTTTTAAACAGATTTTTGGGGGGGGAAGGGTTTCGGCTTTTTTTTAAATCATTTTTATTTGTTCCATTAATTTGTTTCTGTAAAAAAACTTTTACCTTATTAAGGGAAAAAAAACCTATTAAAAGGGGTTTTTTCTTTAAGGCCTTTACAAAAGCCGTTTTTTCAAAAAAGCCCCGGAGCCTTTGGCTTTTGTTCAAAAAGGGTTTAAAATTTGGGGAAAAAATTCCCCCCCAAAAAATTTGCGGGTATTGGCCCCCAAATTACGGGGGGAGATACGCCCCTAGAAATTAAAAGTAACCCAAGTTTCTATAGGGGAAATTGGGTATAATTTACCCTCCCCCCGGGGTTAAACCCCCTTCCCGACGTCCCGGGGAAAGATTTTTGAAAATTTTCCAAATACTCGTGGAAAACTTCCCCCTAAGAATGAATGCAAAGGGCCCCGGGTTTTTCTGCACCCCCACCCCCCGCCCCCTTGGGACCTCCGCGGCCAAATTCCCCCGGAACAAACCCCTCGAAAAACAGAAAAATGAATTATGTCGTTGAAAAAATTTCCTTGACTTCCGGGTTAAACTTTTGGGGTGGGTTTACAGAAAGGATTGGCATATCGGGCTCTGCTTTTTCATCCCGGGCCCGGGTTTAAAAGGGACATTGGCTTAATAGAGAAAGTTTAACGGCTAGTAAAACCAAGGCAAAGAGAGCTCTAAATGTTTAATGTATGTAAAAAAAAGAAACCCTTACCAAAGCTCCCTTTAGGCGTCCCTGATATTAAATTGCTGAGAAAAGAAGGGGGTTGGTCAGTAACCTATGGAAGTTGTGTAAACAAGCAGGAAAAATGAAGAATAGGGTTTTTCCTGTCCTTTGGGAAAAGAGGTAAAAATTTGAACTTAAAATAAATTTTTAAAAAATCATCCTTTGTAAAATTTTTTTTTTCCCGTATTTTTAAAAAACCTTAAAAAGTGTAGGGGAGACTCCCCCAAATTTAAAAGGGGTTGCTCCCCCATTGATTGTAAGTGCCCAAAATAAAATTCTAAGAGATGCCCCCCCCGGAAATTCTCCCCGGGGGCCCCTTGGGTTATTGGATTTTTGGAATTTTTGGATTATTTTCCTTCCCAAAAAAAGGGCCCAGAGTTTCCAAAATTTTTAACTTTTCTTTTTAAAATTTTTCCCCCATCTTTTTAAATAAGGGGGGTTTTTTGTGTAAACAGTAAGCGCCCCTTTAATTTTTTCCCCCCTTCCCCCGCCTGGCTAAGGTTATAAAAAATTATAAATAAAAATAGAAAAAAAATAATAAGCTTTTTATTTTTTTATAGCCCCAAGCATTTTTTGGGAAAAGGGCGCTTGTAAAATTCAGGGGGGTTTTAATGTACAAAAAAAAAATAAAATTATATCCAAACCCAAATTAACAATTCAAAAAACCCAAAGAGCTTGATTAACAGTTTCCCAATCTAAGGGTAGGGTTCCCCCCAAAAGGTTATAAACCCCCCAAACCGGGTTTTCCCTAAAAAAAGAAAATTTCTATCCCAAAATTTCCCCCATTAAAATTTTCCCCCAATTGGTTTTTAAAATTTTTTCCCTGAAAACAGCATTGAAAGTTACCCCAACCACGGAAAAATTTTTTTTAGGAATGTTTCTTTAAAAAGGCTTTTTTGGGGCGCGGGGGGAAAAAAGAATTGTCAAAAACTAAAAATTCTCGGAGGGGGTTTTTTAAAGGGCGCTTTTTGGGGGACCGTTTTTTTGGAACCCCGGGTTTTTGTGGTGTGGGTTTTGCCCTGTGGATTTAAAAAATTTTTAGGTTAAAACCCCAATTTAACACAATGCCCAAAGTTTTGGCCCCAAAAAGGGAAAAATTGCCGTTTTAAAACCCTTTAAGAAGCGTTTTTCGGGTTTGGTTTTGGTTTTGTTTTTTTGGGGGGCCGAAAAAAATCAGTGTCCAAATAAGGGCCGGTAGTAAAAATTTCCCCTTTAAAGAAATTTTAAACCCCAGAAAGAGAAAACGTGATTAATTTTATAGGGCCACCCATATTTATAAAAAGAATTTAAAAGCCCCTTAAGTTTTCAAAACCCCCCCAGTCACCCGGGGCCCAGTAGCTGGGCCCCAAACTTGATTTTGGGTACTTTGGGGCGTTGGTGTGTGATGGAAAATTTTTCAATTTAAATTTATGCCATTTTTTTTTGGGCAACAAAAAAATGTGGCCCCCTTTTTTTTTTTCCCTGAGGTTTTCCTTTCCCTTTTTTAAAATCAATAAAGATTTTTTTTTGAGTTTTTGCACAGAAAAGTTGAAGGGAAAACAAAAATGCAGAATAAAAAAAGGTTTATAGGTAAAAGCTTTTCAAAAAAATTTTGTAACAAAGAAGAAAAAAGGGGAGGGGCCCAAAATTTTTAAAAGGGGTTGTAATCCCAAAAAAAAAAAAAAAACCCCTAAAATGCTTAGGGGCCCCATTAAATCAAAAAAAAAATTTTTTACCCAAACCCTTACCCCCGAATGGGGTTTTTACACCCACCGCGTCTCCCCAGTCCTTTAAAAATTGTTTGCCCCACTTTTGGAAATTAAAAAGGGGGCAAACACCCCCAACGGGCTAATTGGCTGGCGATTTAAGTCACTTTGTCCCCCAAATTTTTAACACCACCCCTTTTTCGGAAAAAGGGGGAAGGGCTTAATGCCCCTTAATGAAAGTCGGGGACCAATGCCCCCACCCCCCAGGCCCCCAAAACCCCAAGTCCCCGGGGCCGGGAAAAGACCCCCGGGGCCAAAAAGGTGCCCAAACGGGAAATGGGCAAACCCTGAGGGAACCCTGGTAAAAGCAAGGGAGGTAGGGAAAATTTTTTTTGTTTTTTTTAATTGGGTCCCTAAAAAAAATAAATAAATTTAATTATTTTTTATTTAACTTCCCCCCTGGCCCCCCAACCCTTTTATGGCCCCCCTTTAACTTAAAATCCCCCCCCAAAAAATTAGGCCCACAAACCAAATTAAAAAAAGGAAAAATTTAGGGGCCTTTAAAAAACCAAATTAAACAAAAACCCCAAAATTTTCCACCCCTAAAACTTGAAAAGTTGAATGATAAAATAAAAAAAATTTCCCAATTAAAAATGCCCCCTTTCAAAAATTAACCTTTACAAAATAAAAATTGGGAAAAAAAAAGGGAAAAGGGTGAAAGGGACCAAAACCCAAAAAACAAAAAAAAAAATTTCTCCCCAAAAATTAAATTGGGGGCCCACAGAAAACCAGGGTATACCCCTTGCCCGGGGCGGACCCCCTAGGCCGGAAAAAGGGTTGGTTGTTCCCCCCCCGCCCCGGGAGGGGCCCCTATATCCCCCCCCTGTTTGGCAAGGCCCTGGACCCTTTTTCCCACCCTAGTGTCTGTGGGGAAGGCGCCCTCTGTTCCTCCTGCGGTTTTATTTTTTTTTTTTCCCCCCCCTTTGCGGGGAAGGTGATTGCGCCCCCCCCGGGCTCCTAAAACCTGGAAGGGGGGCAAGGTTTTGGGAGAAAACCCCGGCCCCTCACTGTAGGGAAGGGGTTGTTTGGGCCAAAAAAACCGGCTCCTCCCCCCTGTAGGAAGGTGTTTTTACCCAAAAACGATCTCCCCCGGGTTTAAAGGTGATTTGAAGCCCCCCCCCAACGGCCCCCTCCCTGGGAGGAAAAAGGTGATTGCCCCCAACCTAGGGGGCCGGCCCCTTAAAACCCCGTTTGGGAAAGGTTTTTGACCCGAACCCCATCCGGCTCTAAAATTTTTGGGGGAAAGGCTAGAAGGGCCCGGGGCCTTTTTTCCACCAAATCGGGGGGGCCCGCCCAACCCCGGTATTTGTAGGGGGTTGGGGCCCGCGGCCCCCCCAAATGAGGGCGCCCGGGAAACCCTTCCAAAAAGAATTTCTTTACCCTGGCTGGCCCCCCTCCCCGGGCCCCCCGCGCCTCAACCGCCCCCTTTCCTCCCCCCCCCCCGCCCAATACCCCCATTTTGGGGCCCCCCTTTTATGGAAATTTGGTTTGGGGCCCCCCAACCCTGGGTGAAAGGGGCCCCCCGAAGGGTGAGGGCCAGAAAACCCCCCGGAAAAGGGCCCTTTCGGATTGGGGGAGTCCCAACCCCCAAAAATTTAAACCCCCCGGGGCCCAAGGGGAAAATTAAAAATTTTTTTCCCTTTTAAAGGTTTTGGGGGCCCCCAAGGGAAAATGGGTATTCCCCGGGGTTTTCCCAACAAGGGCCCTACCCCCCTTCCAAAAGGTTTTTTCCCCAAAAATTTTTCCCCCCAATTTTGGGGGGGTTTTCCATTGGAAAGGGGATGGGGTTTCCCCTTGGCAAGTCCCGGCCCAAGGGCCCCCCGGAAATTTTAACCCGTCCGGACATTTTTCCCTTTTTAATTCCCCCCCTTTAAATTTTTTTTTTAAGGGTTTATTCTCTTTTTTCCCCTCCCGCCGGGGGGTTTTCCTTTGATGGGGGGGGGGCCATTTTTCCCCCCCATGCAATAGCTCCCCTAAGGCCCAGCAGGACGGGTTTTCCCTGCGGCATTGGCTTTTGGGGCAGGTGCGCGCCGCGGCTTTGCCGCCGCGGTCCCCAAGGGTTATGGGTCTGGCGCTGGCTGTTTGGGGGGGGAAAATTGGGCCCCGGGGGGTGCAGGGTCCCTTACCCCCAGTTTTCCCGGGCTTTCCAAACGCCGTTTCGGGGTCGCGGCCCCGGGCCCGAACGGGGCCCCGGGGGCCGCGCGTTACTTTTTAAAGCCCCCGGTTTCTGGAGGTTTAATTGGGCCCGAATCTTTTCCCACCCCCGGGGCCGCCCCGGGGGCGGCCCCCAAATGGGGGCCCCCGGGGGGCCCCCCCCCCTTTGGGAGGGGGCAGGATCTCCACCCAACCCCGGGATCTGTGTTGGGGGGGGGAAGCCTAAATGCCTTTTTTTTTGGGGGTTTGAGCCCCCTGGCTTCCCCTAAACCCCTTGAGGGAGAACAGGGTTTTGGGGAAAGGGTTAATTTTAACCCCCTTGGGGCCATCCCACCCCTGCCCCCAGGGTTTTTGCCCATCCCTTCCCTTTTCAGGGAAAGTTTTTAAAGAAAACCCTTTGCCCAAACAGTGGCGACTTCCTTCGCGGCGCCCATTGCCAAGCAAATTCTTGGTGGCTACCCCTTTGGGTGCCTTTGTCCCCTTTTGGGCCGGCTGTTTTTCCCGCCCCTTTTCCCAACTGCGGGACCCACCCGCCCCCCTGCCGGGGTCGGTGGCCCCCATAAGGGGGCCAGGCCCAAATCGTTCACTAGCTTTATGGCCTTACAGAGTCCCCCCCGGGGTTTTTTAGGGTTTTTGGGCCCATAGGGCCATGCCCCCGCTGCTCGGGGGGCCCCAACCCCTCCCCACCCCCCCGGGGCCCCGGGCCCCCGGGGCGCACCCCGTACGGGAGTTTGGGTTTTAGAGGGTTAGGGGTTCTCTCCCCCTCTTTATCCCCCCCCAAGCTTTTTCCCATCAAGGGTTGGTCGGGTTTAGAAGCTCCTTGCGGGAAAAACGGTTTCCCTTCAAGTGGGACCCCTCTGATTTAAATTTTGGGACCCCAAAACCCGGAAAAAATTGGGGGCCTATCTACCCCCCCAAACCCCTTGGAAAGCCCGGCAAAATTTCCCTGGAAATTTTTGAAACCCCAGGCCAAAAAATCCTTCTAGAACCTTTTCCTCCTTTACCCCCCCAAACCCCAAATTTGGTTAATTCCCCATCCCAAAACCCTTACTAACCCCAAGTAACCAACCTGTTAATCCCCCTTTCCCTTTAATCCAGAAATTTTTACCCCTTCCCAACCTTTTTTTCCCTTTTATATTAAACCCTCCCCTTTTAATCCCCTTTTTAAATTCTAAGCCCCCTTTTCCCCATTAAAATTTTTTTAAATAAAGAAGGTAAACCATTACCAATATTCCCGATCCCTTTGTTTATTTCCCTTTCCCCGGGCACGGGAAAATAAAAAACCCCCCCCATTAAATGGAAGACCCCCCCCGGTAACATTATTTGTTTTACCACCCCTTTAAAATTTTTAAAAACCCCCCCCCAAAAAAAGGTTTGGCAGGCAAATTTAAGACTGTTTCCCAAAGGGAAAGGGGGAAACTTTCCAAAAGGGCCGTTTGTTCCCTACCAGACGATTAATCTTTTCCCCCCTTTCCCCGGGGGATCGGGGCCCTAGTGGTGGGTTTTGGCCCCTTTGGGGGGAACCCCCCGTCCCCCGGCCTGTAGTCTATGGCCACCCCCTATCTCGGACGCGGGGGTTTGATGACGGCAGGAAATAGGCGCCCTTCAGGGGTTTTTGTTGTAAGTCCCCCTTTGGGGGGAAAGCCGGGGCGCCCTGCGACCTGCGTTGTTTTTCCCCCCAGTTCGGGCCTTTGCATGGTCTGGTCGTAACCCCGGGGGGCAGCAGCGGCTTCGGTTTGGAAGCTTCCACGGGGGATTGGGGAAAATCCTGTTCCCAGTTCTCAGAGTTTGGGCGGGCCCAGAAAGTTTTCGCTGGTTTAAACCCCCGTTTTTGGCTGGCGTCGGCCAAGAAATGGCCGTTCGCAGTTCCCCAACAGCCCCAAAATTTTTGGGGGGGGGTTTTCAGCCCCCAGGAGTTATTGGTTTGTTTTTTTCCGTCCTTTTGGCGGTAACCCGTTTTTTTTGGGGGGCCAAGAGGGACGTGGTAGCCCCCCCCTCGGGGCCAGCCGGTGCGGGGGGAAATTACGGGACGTCTTCAGAACAGAAAAGCTTTTTTTCCCCAACTAGCGCTTGGTTGAGGACCCGGCCCCCCCCCAAAAAAGAATCTTTTTTGGGGTGGGGGATTTCCCCCCGTTCCAGGGGTTTTGGGGTTCGGTCATTTGGTTTGGGGGTTTTCGTGGGGGCCCCACCCCCGGTTTCCCATTTTTTTTGGCTTCCCCCGAAAGGTTGTAGCTGCCCCCGCCGCCCCGGGCTGGCGGGCATCGGTTTCCCCGGGCCCGCATCCCCTTCCCCCGGGGGAGGAGGGTTTTTTCCCGGGCCCCCCCGATTGAACGTTTTTTAAGGGATTTTAAAAAAAAATCTGTTTATGTTGCATAAAGAACCCACTTGGCCAATGGGGCCCTTTAAAAAGTGTAACCAGAAAGCTTTTGGGCCCCCCCCCAATTCCCCATGAAAGTGTTTCGGGCCCAGCAGTACCCTTGGGGAGCGCAGAGGTTTTTTTCAGCTGCTAGGGCCATCAGATTGTTTTTCCGTCCCTATGGCCCGGGTTTAAAAATCAGCGGCCCCCCGGGGTTCACAGTAGGCCCCCGACATTGCCCCGATCAGAGCTCGGGGCCCCCGGCCCTCGCAGCTGCACCAAGGGTCCCCTTTGTACTCTTGCCACCCCAATGTGACCCCTTCCATCGGGGGTTTTGATCCATCCCCAGTGGGCCTGCCCGGTTTCAGCGTCAGGATTCCCTGAGTTGCAGCGGGTTTTTCGGCTGGATGGGTAATGTGCAGAAATTTTTTTTCCCGGGGTTGTTTCCTTCATTAGGGATGGGGGGCCCCCAAGGGGATGACTTATGCTCAATCAGGTTTTCCCGGGTTCCCTCCCCCCCTGGGAAACTTTCGGATGAATGTGCCCCTAAATTTTGTATCGCAAACCCGGCCCCATTCTTTAAATGTTTTCAGCGAGGGTTTCGTAGCTTGAGGACCTCCCCCCGGGCGTGGGGCCCTTTCGCAGCTTTCCCTTTTCCTTCCCCCCCCCGCGCGGGCCCCCCGCCCCAGTGAAAAAACCCCAGGGGCTCCAATGTCCTTTTGGGCCCCCAAACAGTGCGCCCGCCCCCCCAGGCCCCCTCCCACCCGGGGTGTGCCCAGGCCTTTTTTCCCGGTTTTACATCAGGGGAGGTAATTTCCCGTTCCCCCCAAAATTTGGTGGTCATCACCCAAAAAGCCCGCGTTTTGGGGTGGGGGCTCCGCCCCAGACGACGCCCTGGTTCTTGTCCCCCTGGGAAGCCAGTGTCCGATTTGTCGGAAACCCCAAAAAAATTTTTTTTTAAGGCTCTCGCTTTTTGGGGTTTCCCCATTTTGGGGGCACCCAGTTGGGTTAGTCCAACAAACCACAATTGTTTGGGAAAAAATTTAATTTTCAGGGGGGTTCCCGAGGCCAAGCAGTTTCTAGACAAATCGAGGGTTTTTGCTGAAGAGCCGGTCCCCCCCTGGTAACCAAAATCCCCTTCCAAAGGGGGGAAAAAAAAAGCCCTTTGGGAAAAATCTGTCGGAAGTGGGTTTGCCTTCCGGCCAAAAGAAAGAGGTAATCGAGATGTCGGGTTTTTGGGGCTCGCCTCAATCCCTAGCGCCCCCGTTATATGGCCCGGGCCAGGAATCCCCCGGCCTGGGGGTGGCCCTTTCTGGTCCTGGGTTGGGGCAGGTTGGTTCTCCCTTTTTTTTTAAAAACCCCGGGCCCTTTTTCCCCCGGACTCAAAGGGTCGAGGGCCCAGAAAAAAAAGCTGTGCCCTCCACCTTGGTTTTGGGGCCGAAGGTCGGGGTGCGCGGAACTGGGCCCCATTGGCAAATGGTTTTTGAACCCTTTTCCTTCAAAGCCCCCGGGGGCCCTTTTGGGCCGGGCCCCCTGCTTCAAAACCCCCGGTTCCCCCCCGGTTTTTCCCGTTTCCAGCAGGGGTTTGGGCGCAAACCCCAGATCCCCCCGGGGTTTTTTGCCCCGAGACTTTCATTTTGGTCCAAGGATGCCGTTTTTTTACAGTCAGGCCGGAGTGGGCTCTTCCTTTCCCCACTTGAAAGGGCAGGTTTTGGTTTTGCCAATTCCCGTGCAGTGAAGCCCGGCCCCTGTTTATAGGGTTAAAAGGGTTCTATTGCAGGGGGGTCATGCGTTTAAAGGGCCCTCAGGTTTGTGGCCCATAAAAAAATGGGGGGTGCAAATCCTGTTTGGAAACCCCGTCCCGGGACCGTCCCGGGGTCCCCGGGGGTTTTTTTGGGTTTACTTTTATGGAAGGGGGCCCTTTGGGTGGCCAAACACTTTTAACCCACCAGGTGTTGAAAGGGTCGCCCCTATTCCCCAGGGCCCCGCCCCTGGGGTTGCGGGGACAAGGATATCTGTTCCCTTTTTCCGTTTTTTCCCCAGGATGGGTTTATCGTTTCATATGGTGAAAAAATGTTTGCCCCTTTTTTTGGTTTTTTCGTCCTCTCATTTTTAGGACGATTGTTACGTTTTGGGGGGCTGGTCAGGGCTGTTCGGTTTTACCCCTTTTATTTTAGTCATTTTTTGGTTCAAACGCAGCCCCCTTGGGGCAGCCCTTTGGGGGTTTCCCTTGGGAGGGGTTGGCGTCCCCTAAGGGGCCCCCGTTACAGCCCGGGTTGGGCCCTTTCAGCAGGAACGGCTCGCTCCCCCGAGCAGTTGGGGGCCCCCTGGTTGGCGGGTTCAAGCCTCGGCTTTTGCAGGGTTTGCAAAAACTGTCGCCTGGGCTTCGGCCCATATCCTCCAAGCCCCACCTAACTATGGGCCTTTTGGCCCCGGCGGCTGCAGCCCCGGCCGTAGGTTACTTTAGGTAGCGTGGGTTTAAAGCTTGTTTATGCTGATGAAGTTTTCTAAATTGCCACCCTCCCGGGTTTCTTTTTGGACATCCCCTGGTGCTGTGTCCCCCAAGAATTATTGGCGGGGAAAAGGGATTTTTTTTTATTACCCTAAAATCCTTTTCCCCCGTCCAATTCATTGGGGGGGGAAAAGGTTCCCCCCCCCTGTTTTTGTGCCCGGGAATTTTTGGTTCTCTTTTTTTTCCCCCTATGGCCACGGCTTTTGGGACCCCAATGATCAGCCTGGTCAGCAGGGGGGGATATAGGCCCTCCGGGGGGGGGGCTAACACGTTTGTTTTCCGGCCCCAGGTCCGCCCCCGAAGGCAAGGCCTATACCCTTTGGGGCGGGGTCCCCCAATGAATAGGAAAAGAAAAAGGATTTCACGGTTTAAATCAAAAATCCCCCTTTTTTTTTTTATTTTACCTCAACTTAATTTAATTTAAATCAAAATTCCTTTTCATCATCATAATTATTATGTAGTTTTTCTAAAGGCAATCCCCCATGATTCCATTTTAAAGTTTAAAATAGTGTAAATATAAATGTCATTGTCCATTTTGCTGGTTATATACTTAGAACTGATTAAGCAGAGTAAGGTTGTAGACAATGATGTGGGATTCACAGCAAGATCACAGCACTAAACTGCCTAGAAAGTCAAAAGCATTGTCATTGGAAAACTATTTGAGATGGGATATGCTGCTGACCCTGAAACAGTATCCTGCAAGACTTTATGTAACACATCATAAATGCTTTTAGCCTGGTTGCAGCATCTGACTTATGTTTACATCATAATGTCAGGTGGGGATTATGGTGCAAATTTGGGAGCTATTAACTACAGCTTAAACATGCCATCGGTGGTGAGTATTGGAGATAACTCCAATCCCAGCTGTACAACCACTTAAATGCCGCAGTCAGTGCAACTGTGGCATCTAACCTGTTAGATGGCCCTTCCCCTTTCTCTCTCCGTGTGATCCCGAGGTGCTGTTCAGTTACCATAGCAGTCGGGTGCTTAAGCGGTTGCCTAGAATACCGGTGCACCTCGTGGAACCGCGCCTATCTCAAGAATGAGCACTGAAACCTCTCTGTTTTGAACAGTGAGGTGGTCGGGACTCTCCTATTAGAAAGCTAAGTGGCGCCGCTTGGAATTTCTATTGATTTCAATGGGATAGTCCTAACCACTTCTTTGTTCAGAACAGTTCAAAGAGGTTTCCGGGCTCGTTCTCGAGATAGGTGCGGGTTCAGAGGGGCATCTGTATCCTAGCGATATGCCATCAATGTATGAAGGGAGACAGCTCCTGTCATGAAGGAGCCATGTTAGTGGTCTTAGTACACCATACTGAGGCTGGGTACACATGTTGCGTTAGTTAACACATGCATTTTTGTTACATTTCTGCATGAAAAACGCACGTAGAAAATACATACGTTTGAAAAATACATAAGTTCTTTTTTGAATGCAAGTGGTTTTATAGTTAACTGATTTGGAACAGAGGTGAGGTTTGGGTTAATAAAAAAACACATGCATTTTATTGATGCAGTTGATGCAATTTGTGAACCGATACAAAAACAAATATACAACTAAATAGGCTCACCCCACTTCTCAGCTGGATAGTTATTCCAGTCCCATGTAAATGTCCTTTGTAGGCAGTCACACAGGTCCCAGGCCCATGGCTTCCAAGCCTCTAGAAACTCCAAGATATGTGAAAAATATGGACCAGCGTATACTAAACGACGTGTATTGGAAAATTCTGTATATACAGGTGACTCAGTAAAACAGGCAGGTAAACGGACAGCACTCTGTCCTTGTTCACAGATACTTGTAACACATATGTAATCAATCACAGAAGTTTTGGTTAAAAAGTGAAGTAAACACAATCTTTTAAGTCACTAATCCTGACTGTATTGTGTATATACTAAGAATGTATGTCCTTTTCAATGAGAACTTTTGCTGATGAGGTTTAGGTTGAAGTATTCCCCATTACGCTAGTCATGTTGCCTCGTATTGATTACAGTTTCTTCTGTTGGGCTTCAGCACATACAAACTAGAGACTTAAAATGTGGTTTAACAACTTTATTATTCTTACTCACAGGTTCACGGATAAAGAAAATAATATATCCACTTGGGTTTATGGGAATTGGTGCCTCTCTTTATTACCCCCAGCAAGCAGCTACTATTGCCAAGGTGAGACATGAACTTTGTAGGTTCTGATTTAGTAACTTATTAAAGGGATTTTTTCACCATGCAGTGTCACGGCCAGTTTTCTTTCTCTCTGCCTTTGTCTGGCTGTGAGTACTTTTATAGCACTGAGTAGCATATTTTCTCTTCTCTGTAACTAGCTGAGACATTACAGGAGAATTAGTCTTCAGTAAACAAAGTTTCAAGTGCTCTAAGGAGTGAAAACAATTGCTTATCTGTAAACAAAAGCTAATCTTGTTAGAAATAAATAGTCCACTCTGGAGTGAGCTCTACCAACCATGGTGAGCTTACTCCCTGCTATCTGCTCTAATCAGATAGTAGTCATGGTCAGGTAGCCATAGAAGCCCATGTGCACGCAGAACAGATAACATTTCTCTCAACTCCTGGCTAAAGTAAAATCAAAAGACCAGTGTATTTAGAAAAAGTCTTCAATTACCTGTCCCTACATATTGAAAGCTAATCTTTGTAGTGAGAAACACCCTTTAAGCCTGAGTTTTTGTCTGTACTGACGTATGATCAGATTGGAGCATAAAATTAAATAGAGCATGTACCATCTCCTGACATGTCCGTTGAAGTAAATCCATGTGTTCTCTTATAACTCAATGTTGTGCTGGTCCTGAATTATTCTGTCTAGAAATGTATTACTAAAACAGTCAGGTGGGTGTTACTGTTACAGTTTTCATAGGGGTGTGTCTTTATTGGACAGTGTCAGACAATGCAAGGACACACCCCTAATTGGTAACACCCAGCTGACAGATTCAGCAAAAGTATTCAGGAAGGAATAACAGAGGAACAGCACAACACAGCCTTAGAAGAGAAGATGCTCTAGAATTGTTATTTCACAGGACTCACAAGGATTTGCTAAAACAGACATGTCGGGTATGGCCACAGATCCTCTTTAACAGTAGTATGCAATATCTTACAGCAACACGGAAGTGTGTTTTAACGTACTAACAGATAAATAGCTTCGGTATGCATACCTACCCCTTGGCGAAATGCAATTGTTAACTGACAGAAACCCATGACACACATTCTTTGTTCACAATAGAACTTAAAATTACATATGGCTACATTCAGCTATTGCAATAATATGTGTTGTTTACATTGTCATGTATGATTGAGTTTTGGACATTTACCATGTCTACTTTGAGTTAATTGAATACTATTGTCAACTGAAACCTTAATGGGGTTGTCTCACTACAAGAATTGCTTTTTATGTTAATGATCTTGCAGAACCAAGTCACTTTGCAATATGTGTCCATTAACCGTATCCTACCTATTCTGAGATATCCCCTCTTGTATGGGCTGCATCAGCTCCTCAGGTCGCTATAGCTGCAGACCTGTTTGATCTCTCCGAATAGGCTGCCAGTGCTGGTTGCTATAGCTACAGACCTGGCTTCTACTGCAGCTTAGTAAAAGTCAGTAAACACACCCCAAATTTAAAATTGACACCAAGAAAACAGGACTGAGGAAAGATGAATCGGTGTAGTGAGACAACCCCTTTAAGGCCGCATTCAAACAGAGATATTTTTCAGTTCAGATTAAAACATATAAAATAGAAAACTTGTCCAACCTTTCATATAAAAAATTGTCATATGGAATGAATTAATACATAGGCACTATAGGCACGCTATAGCTACAGACCTGTTTAATCTCTCATCATAGGCTGCCAGTGCTGGTTGCTATAGCTACAGACCTGGCTTCTACTGCAGCTTAGTAAAAGTCAGTAAACACACCCCAAAATTAAAAAAATGACACCAAGAAAATAGGACTGAGGTAAGATGAATGAGTGTAGTGAGACAACCCTTTTAATGCCGCATTCAAACAGAGATATTTTTCAGTTGAGATTAAAACATATAAAATAGAAAACTTGTCCAACCTTTCATATAAAAACTTGTCATATGGAATGAATTAATACATAGGCACACGGAAGAAAAATTTGCTGATGCGTTTCAGGCAACTATTGCACCCAATAGGGCTATAAAGGAGCGGGCAATTGTTGCCTGGAACTCCTCGGCGAGTTTTTCTCCAGTGTAGCTTTGTATTTTTTCATTAAAGACATTATAAGTTTTAATGTGGAACGCTGGACACGTTTTCTATTTTTCAGTATGCTATTTATTTGATTGTCCATCTGAGTCCATGCATTCCGCTGGCATTTGGAGCAGAAGAGCTGGTACGCTGCTGTTTTTGGGATTCCAACTTAGGCTTTGGCAAAGCAGTGGAGCAGATTGCAAACGAAAAAAGGTTGTAATGCTGCTAAAAAGAAACTTGTTTAAAACTTGGCACTTATGTGAGAGTAACATATGGCAAAGTATAAGCTTTATGGCTTTTATAGTTGTAATCACTGAGCAAGGCTGAAGTTTATCTAATTTCTTTGCTGGGTCAAAACACAGCACTGAATGTGCCCATAGAGATAAGAGCAAATCAGGATGATTTCAGCAGATCCAGAAGACAATCATATGTGTAAGGGGGCGTCTCGACTCCCTAGACAGGTGATGTCAGAGGGAAGGAAGGATACGGCATGTTGAATTTAAGTGGCCATTTCTTTAGTTTTAGGGGAGAGGGGTCTAAATTTGGCTGACAGCAATTTCATGCTTAGAAAAAAACAAACATGTATGTGAATGATGAATAAGAAATGTCTGTAGGCCAAACATCAGATAGCTATTGAAAGTTTATGGCCATCTGAAAATGTATGGCCACCTAAACTCTCCTCTTATGTGTACAGTCACATAAGAGAGATGGATTTACTATGGAAATTTTCTGCAGGTACAATCTGCAATTCTGGTGTGGATTTTACTCCATTCAAGTCAATTGAGTAAATCTGTAGCAGAACTGAAATAACAATTGACATGCTGCTGTAATCCATTGCAGATTTTCCATGCACAAATCTACATGGAAAATCCACAGCAATTTTCTCTCTTGTTTATTCACCGTAAGGGGCTGTTCACACGGCTTATTTTGGCGCGGATTGGCGCCGTACTGTGCGCCGGATTTGCGCTGCAGTACGGCGCCAATCCGTCGCAGTAATTACGGTAATCCACCGTTGTCATAGTGAACATTGGATTCCGCCGCTCCTCCCCGCTCGGCGAAGCCGCCGGGCGGGGAGAAACTGACATGCACATTATCCAGGCGCAATACGCACCGTGGATAATGGAAGTCTATGGGGAAACGAGCAGCGCCCCCGCACCCGCCCCTTACTCAAGCCGGAATTGCGAGCGCAATCCGGCGAGCAATTCCGTCTGGAATAAGCCGTATGAACCGGGGTTAAGGGTCTGTGCACATAAGACTGAAAGCAGAAGACCTGCAGCATTTCTGCAAGTAAGGCCTGATTCAGAGGCAGAAACTGACTTATTTTACAACGGCACCTCGCCGGCCCATAGACTTGCATTACCAGAGGCGCGTATACGCCGCTGGTAATTCACATGTCAATTATCTTCCCCCTCGGCGGATTCGCCGAGCAGGGAGAGGAGACGTAATCCTTTGTTCTTAGGGAGAACTGTGGATAACCGTAATGACTGGGACGTATTCCAGCCGTAATTTGCGCACTCCGGCACGTAATTATGGACTGAAATACGTCCAATTTTAAGCCGTGTGAACATTGCCTAATACTTGTGAAATATATAAAAATGTCATGAATATTTAAAAAAAAATTGCCATTATCAAACAGTAATGCCACAGAAAACAGTTTATAACTGGCGTCTACCATATGTCTACTTGATGTTGGCATCATTATGTTAATGTCTTTTTTATTTTTTTTACAACATTAGGGAGCTTTAGTAGTCATTTTTCACATTTTCAAGAAAATTTGCATTACAGATTTTTTTTAAGGACCAGTCCGGTTCTGATGTGGCTTTGAGGGGCCTGTATGTTGGACACCCCCATAAATGACTCGACTAAAAAGCCTATTTAAAACAGTTTCTAGGAAGTTTGTTAACCCTTTGGGGGTTTCACAGAAATGTAAGCAAAGTGGAGGCGAAATTTCAAAATGTCATTATTTAATTTTAATCCATTATCTACTGAAACACAGATGTTACCAAGAAAATGCAACTCGATATTGATTACCCTGATTCTGCCATCTTTAGAGATATCCCATATGTAGTCCTAGTGCGTTATTTGACTCAACCACAAGCCTCAGAGTAAGAGGAGCATCTACTGGATTTTGGGGTCACATTTTCATTAGAATATAGTTTAGGCACCATCTCACGTTTGCGGACACCCTACGGTGCTAAAACTTAATAAACACACCCAAAAAGACTTCATTTTGGAAACTGCACCCCTTAGTAATACATCTAGGGGTGTAGTGAGTATATTGACCCTACAGGTGTTTCACAGATTTTTCTAACATTAGTCTGTGAAAATGAACATTTATTTTTTCCATTAGTATGAAGTTTTAGCTGAAAATGTTTCATTTTTACAAGGCATCCTGGAAAAAAAATAAACCCAAAATGTATAACCAAATTTCTACCAAGATCAGCAATACCCTATATGTGAGTAAAAACGGGTTTTTTTGGGGGAAAATAGGGGGGGGCCCAAAAATTTGGGCTTTTGGGCATTTTGAATGCAAATTTTGGTGGGTGCCATGTCATATTTGCAAAGCCCCCAAAATATCAGAACAGGTAAAAGTTTCCAGAAGTCACCCCATTTTAGATTCAACACCCCTCAGGGAATTCATCTAGGGGTGTATTGTGTATTTTGGGTGCACAGGTGTTCCACAGGTTATTTTAGAGTTTGCCCCATGAAAATGGAAAAAAAACTCTGCAATTCTACCATTGTTTTTTAGGTTTAATTTTTATAGCATTTGTCATGTGGTATAACTGACATGTTAATTTACTACCGTGTTTCCCCGAAAATAACAACAATAGAGAAAGAGAAGCTGAGCTCTGATATACAGGCTTATCTGATTTTTGAGTAAAATGCAGAGAAAATATTAACCAGACTCCTTCAGAGACAGTTAAAGGAGTTGTCTCATTACGAGCTTTCAAACCCGTCAGTGTCCTGGTAAGTTGAAATGAGGGGGTGCTTTTGGTCTGTCTGTTCTGTCCCTCCCCCCCCCTCCCAAGCACAAGGCGTTTTAACTTCTATACAGGGGGGGGAGGGGGTTTTGCTTCAGAGTTTACCGGTGTGTCTCCAGGTTTTTTTGAGGAGAGGGTGCTATGAGTGTGAATGGTGTGCTAATAGAGCAGAGGGGCAGTGTTCCCATATCCCCTGTTGCTTACAAGTCCCACATCCCAGCAACAACAAGGGCATGTTCTATACTCAGGATGTGTCCCCTAATACAGGAGAAAAAAATATTACATGCCCCCCATCTTATAGTATAGATAGTCAAGTTCCCAAAAAATATCAGTAAGTAAAAAAGACAGGGTCATGCTGTCCCAAAATTTCTGTGTAGAGGAGGAGGAAGCAGGCACACCAGGGTTTTAAACCGGGGCACGACCCAGAGTCTCCTCCCCCTCTTCCACTACAGAAGCATCTTGCGGGGGGGGGCCTCTGTGACCTGTCTTAAGGGATGGTCATTCGACCCGCAGCCCGTAAGATAAGGGGTCAAAAAATCGGCTGTATGAGTTTGGAAACGTGTGTAATACAACAGGGCTAGCTCAAATCTGGACATTTTTTATGAACTATATTGAAAGCTGTTTTTTTTAAAGTTTAAATTAAAAAACCCAATCATTGTAGGGACAACCCCTTTTTAAATCCCGCTGGCTGCTACTCAGTGTAGGAAAAGGCAAACTGTCAATAATTTTTGGGTGGGGGAACAGTGTTTCCTTTCATTTCACAATTTTTACTGCCGTTTTCCAAAATCCTGCCGAATCTTTTTAAAACCTTTTTTAAAGACAGAGCCAGCTTTGTCCCCGCATCACTTCTGCCTCAGATGGGGAAGCAAAAACCTCCCTCTAAGAATCAGCTCTAAAATGCAAATTTTTTGCAGCTTCATGGAGCGGCTTTATTCCGGTCACAAATTTCCGATGTTGCCTGGGAACTAAAAGGGTTAAACGTTTCCCGTACAGGTTTTTTTTTGGCATTTGCCCCATCTGTTTTATCGGGGTCGTTCTGATCAGTGACTGAAGACGTATCTTAAAAATTATGAATATTTGAGTTTCTGTGCTTCATCTGAGTTATTTATTTCTTTGATTACTATCCATCTTTTTCTGTTATAGCAAGGTCGAATGAAATTACAGTTGAATGAGTAAACCCCCCCAAATGTTTAGTGTTAGGAAGATTTGGGCTTTTTCCCGCCCCAAAGGGGGATTCTACGCCTTTGATTTACAAATAAAGGAACTTTGTGCCCTATTGCCAAAGACAACATACTAATTGTCTCATCCGCTGGAAGAAAGCTCTGTTTGTTCAGTGGTGTTTTTGTTCCTGCTCAGCTTAATAGACTGTTGATTTGATATTGATTTGAGTCATTGCATTTCATTTTTTTAGAATGTTTTGATTTCCTAAATTTAAGGCCTGTTAAAATTATACTGTGTATTGGTTTGTGTTCTTAAAGGGAATGTGTTATAAAAATATGACTAAGGCTATGTTCCCCGGGTTTAAAAGGGGGACGTTTTCGCCCGTAATTCGCCCCGAATGCAAAATTACGGGGGATACGCCCCAGTCATTTTTGGTAACCCACAGTTTTCATAGAAAAATATGGATTGTCCCCTTTTTTCCTGCTCGGCGAACCGCCGCGGGAGAAAAGTAAATGTGAATTCCAGGGGCATTAGCGCCGTGGAAATGAAAGTTAGGGGGCCGGCGAGGTCCCCGGCCCCCCCGCTCCTCCCCCCCCCCCGTCCCCCGGGTAATTTGCGGGGGTAATTATGACCTGCTTTTAAACCCGTGTAAAACCCAGCCTTCTTTTTAATAATTTTTATGTTTTAAACTTTTTTGGTTCTGTTTTTTTTTATTTTTCTTAAATTCAATAATTTTTAAATAATTTTTAAAGGGATGTGTCATAAAAAAATACTTATTGTTTAACTCCATTTTTATGTTAAACACATTTTTTAGGTTTTTTGGTTTTATGTTTTTTTTAATTTTCCAGCCCTTTTCCCGTATTTTTTTAATATTTAAGTCCTGTAGTTTTCACTTTGGCCACTAAGCCTAATATCAATGTTGACACCCCTGTTCTTTTTTGGGAGAGTTTTTTCGCAGGGTTTGTCTTATCAGTAAATCGGGGTTTAAAAATGAAAGGGACCCCAATGTGTACAAAAAACAAGGATCCACCGACAAGAGGAGATGTACGCTTCCCTCCCCCCTCCCTGCCGTAAAAAATCCCCTATACAAGCTATGGGACGATCTGTATTAAGACCCCTATGGGCATGAATGCTGTAAAGATCTCTTGCTGCTTTTAAAGCAGTGCGGGAAAAAGAATGTTTCCCCAATTTTATATAGAGGGCCCAAATTGGAAATCTAAATCAGGAAATAAAAACGACTGAGAGGAAAAAAATATGGACCCGGGTCTTGTTTTTAAAAAAAAAAAAAAAAAAAATTGGGCGACTTTATTCCCTTTAAATCCTGCATTTTTTCACTTTGGGCCCATGGCCTTTAAGTATATGAAAAGTTTGGGCCCCCTTTTAATCTTAATCATTTTTATTTCTAAATATTTGGGTGTTTGCAACAGACATTTAAATTTGATATATCAAATAACTGTGGACACAGTAATATTTCCGGATTAAAATGGGTTTTTGTACAAACACAAAATTGAAATATGCTTTAAAAACCAAATTTTGCCCGGTGCAAAAATTTGGGTACCTTATTTTATTGATTTGAACACTATCATACTTTTTATTGACTTTTAAAGCACAACATTGGTTTTTAAACCCCTCATGAGCTTTGAACTTCATAGCGGGTGTATCCAATGATGAGAAAAGTATTTAAGGTGGCCCAATTGCAAGTTGTTTTCCTATTTGAATTCCTTTTAAGGTGGATTGGGCCCCTCAAAAAAATTTCTCAAATGATCTAAAAACAAAGTTGTTCAACATTTTGTTCAGGGGAAGGTTACAAAAATTTGTCTCAGAGTTTTAAAACCCTTCGTTTCCATGTGAGGAACATAGAAAGGAAAGGGAAAGACCACAGGGACAGTTTTTTTAAGCCCAGAAGTGGCAGGCCAGAAAAATATAGAAGGCAGAGAAGAAGAATGGTGAAAAACAGTCAGGAATCCACAGCCCACCCCCAAAGAGTGCGCCTCTTGTCGAGGGTGTCACTGTGCAGGTCAACAATTAGCACACTTTGAAAAAGGGGGGAAGCTGTATGGGAGGTGTGGAAAGAACCCTTTTTCAAAAAGCCGCCAAAACAGGTCGCCTGGGGTATGAAAAAGAAATTTGGGAAAGCCCGTTTTCTTTTTGGAAGAAAGGTTCTGTGGCTGATGAAAAAAGATTTGTTGTTTGGTCATACAAAAGGGCGTTTTGCTGGGGTCCCAAAAACACAGCTTTTTAAGAAAAACACTTGCTACCCCCTGTAAAAATTTGGTTGGGGGGTTCCTCATGTTTGGGGCTGTGTGGCCCAAAGCCGGCACCGGAAAAATTTTTTTAAGTTGGGGTCGCCTGGTAATCAGTATCAGCGATTCTTCAGAATAATGTACAAGAATCAGTGATGAATTTGAAATTCGCCGGGGGAGGTATTTCGCAAGCAATGTCCCAAACACAGCTCCAAAAATTATAGGCATTCAGAGAGGAACAATTACAATGTTTTTGGGAAAGGCTCCCAGTCCCCCGACCTGAAAATCATTTAAATCTGTGGGAGACTTGAAGCGGGCTGTCCTGCTCGGGAACCCAAACTTAATGAATTGAATTGTTTTTTAAAGAGGAATTGGGCAAAAGTACTTCCCCGGACTGATTAAAAATACAGGGAAAGGAATAGAGGTGTTATTTTTGCAAAAAGGGGGGATTCTAAATATTAATGTATTTCTGTTGGGGTGCCCCCTACTTTTGCCGGTCAAATTTTGGTTTAATGCATATTGCACTTTTTGTTTTGTACAATAAAAATCATTTTAATCCCGGAAATATTACTGTGTCCATTGTTTATTAGATAATCAAATTGAAAAAGGCTGTTGCAAACACCCCAAAAATTTTGAACTAAAAAAAGTTAGATTAAAAGGGGTGCCCAAAATTTTCTATGACTGTAATAATTGGGCATCCTGATTGCTGAGAGGATTACAGTAGTTGCTCATTATCAGCCCAAGCAGGGGGCAAAAATGAAAAGGAGACACCCCAAGTGTATGATAACACAGGACGACGTCACTAGGAGATGTACTTTTTACCCCCTTGCACAGTGCTTCTTTCCCCGGTCACAGGCATTCAGAAAAATTTTTTCCTTAGAAGGGGTGAGGAGTACTTTTCAGCAGCTTTGACTTGGGCCCCATGTGATGAAGCTGCTGTAAAGATCTATGACTGTGTTAAAAGCGGTGAAGCAAAATGCTGCCCCAATTTTTCTGTAATATGAGTTAGAAATTTTAACAAAAGAAAAAAAAAACGGTTAAGAGAAAAAATATGGATTGGGTTTGAGTAAAAATAAAAAAAAAAATGGCGGCAGGTTACCTTTAAACCCCTCCCCGCAGTCACAGAGTCCCGTCCAAGGCAAAAAAAAATCCATTTGGAAAGGAGTGCTGGCCGATTTGTATTTTTTATTATACAAGGGGCGTGCCCCGGTTTCCTTTCAATAGACAGAGTGTGTCAGTGTGGCGGGTCTTTATGCGAAGCGTTGGTTTGTACCTACTCATGTGGGGGGGTACCGCTTACTCGCCAGCTGTCCTGGACCCAAGGACATTTGTCAAGTCTTCCATACATGTACAAAAGGTTCTGTTACTGATACTGCGATGTAGCACTGGCAGGCCCATAGACATTAACAGAACAAATGTAGTCCTATTCAGACTATTTTTGCTCTATTAGTCAGACGTACGTGCTTTATGGTAGACTCTGGTCTACCATGCTTTTGTGTCCGGCACAAAAAGTGTATGCCGCTGGAATATAGAGCAAAAGTAGTATAATGGTTTTGTTTGCTCTATTAATGCCAGGGGGTGTCAGTATTTTGTGTTGGGCATTTGGAGTATGCTGGGCAACCCGCTCAATTGAAAAGTATGGACATCATCATAGGCATCATAGGTTGTAAGACAGCATGGTGCACCACATAACTGTATGACTGGCAACCTATAGAAGTCTTATCTTGTCTTGTTATCGGGCTGTGGGCGGAGTGTTATAAAATGGACCAAATTAAAACCCAAAATATATAATAAATTGGGAGTTAGTTCAAAGCAGTGCAAGAGCAAGAGGAATTGGGCCCGGCCGTGCTGCTGTCTTCAGCTATAAGATGGTTTTATTTTTAAAAAATTTTGGTGCATGAAGCAGGCAAAAGGGTTATTGCAGGGAAAAGTTCCGCTCCTAGCAAAAAAATTGACCAGGTTTTAGCTAAATTTTTTTCCTTCTTTCAAAAAAGTAGAAGGTTCAACCTTCATCATAACTGACTGTGGCTGAGGCAATTCCTTTATACCCTGACATTGTTAGAGATGTTGCCCATGTGGTCACCACTTTGCCCCAACCCAAGTTAGTGTAGAGAGGCCGTTCTATAGCCTGGAAATAATGAGATCAGATTTGAGGTCGTCTGTGAAGCAGGATCTGATGGAGGCAATACTATTTCTCAGAACAAATTCATAGCCTCACTCCACAAATGTTATTCATTACGTTTTTGTTGAAAACTCTTTTTCCCACTTACTGCAACGTTTTGCATATTTACAATTTTTTTTGTGTTTCAAAGTTCTATTCCGATAAATATTTTACACCAACAAGCGAAAGGGTAACAATGTTTTGAACTTTTTACTTTCAAGCCCCATATCTCACCATTCACAACAGCTTTGAATGTGAGACTCCCATCATTTTATAGACAATTATATTGGCTATGTCATGCATAAATTTGACATGCAACTATTTAGCATATGCTTAGTTGTGCAGATTTTTGTCATGTAACTGCATTGTTACTGTTTTGCTCCTGTTGGTGGGACAATCTTTTTCTTCTTGTATACTACAAATAACAACCTGTTCCCATATTCCCTAATAGCTCAGTGTGTTATTAGGCTGATTCTCAAGTGAAAGGTCACTGGTTCCAGCAGCCATGAAGAAGATTTCCCAAGAAAAGAGAAACAGCATCATCCAGCTCATCGATAGCAGCCTCTTGGCCAAGAAAATTACCAAACTGCATCATGTGCGGCCATGACAGCTGGAAGATTATGAAATGAAGTCAATTCATATAAAAGCCAAGAGGTGGACGTCCAGCCAAAATATCAGAGTCAGCAAGTTGGCTCATCACAAGGTCTATCAGTTCTAACGCGACAGACACGGCAGTGGAGGCGGCTCATATGCTTCATAAGAATGAGATCACAAGATGTCCATGCAAGCACTGGGCAACAGGCATTACACAGGTCTGCAATGAAGGCCTGAAAAAAAAGGTGAAGACGACTTGCCTTCAATCTCATCATAAAAAGCGTTGGCTCGAGTTTGCAAAAAGAGTACGAAAAATGAAACATTGGAAATAGATGATTTGGAGCGATGAGATGAAAGTCAATAGACCGGGCTCTGATGGGGGCAAATGGGTTTGGAAGAATGGGGCTAACGGATCGAGAAATTGAAGAAACTGTCAAGTTCGGTGGAGGAAGCCTGATGATAGTGTGTTGTTTCACAGCCAAAGACGATACTTGACCAGGATCGATGTTGATCTCAATGCTGAGTTATATGTGAGTGTCCTACAAGATGAGTTACTTCATACACTCGAGTACTATGGGTATGAAAAGGACAACATAGTGTTCCAGCAGGACAACGACCTGAAGCATACATCAAGGTTGGAGAAGGAATGGTTCAATGACAATGAAGTAGAGTTGCTGTATTGGCCTCCACAGTCCCCAGACCTCAACCCGATCAAACACTTGTGGGTAGAGTTGAAGCAAAAGCTGTATTTTTATCCAAGTCCAGTATGCACCAACATTGGGAACGTGTAGAATAGACCTAGGATCAGATTTTGGTCAAGACAACCGTTGGTCAAGGCTTGAATCTGATCCAGAGCCCAGAAGGATTCAGGCAGTGCTGAAAGCCAAAGGTGGATTTACCAAACACTAACACAATAATAAAAATTAACATTTTGATTTTTAGGAACAAATGCAGCAACAATGCAGCTACATGACAAGAATCTGCAGAACAAAGCAGACGCTAAATGGTTGCAAGTCAAATTTATGTATAAGATAGGTAAGATGATTGTATGTCTATAAAATGATGGTAGTCTCAAGTACAAAGCTGTAGTGGATGGTAAGATATGGAGCCTGAAAGTCAAAAGTTCTAAACATTGTTACCATTTTGCTTGTCAGTGTAAGTTCTACCTAAATAGCTTGATTATTGTATCATAAGGTGATTAAGCCCGATGTTACCATTTTACTACAGTACAGTTATCACTTAAACATGAGCCATGTATGAGGGAGTCAGGAGTCGGAGTTAGGGAAATTGAGGAGTCGCAGCTTTGGCTTATCAACTCCACAGTCCTGTGTGTAACACTAGCAGTGACCACTCTTCTGAATAGCAGCCGTGTGAGCAGTTGCTTTTCAGTATTTTTGCACCTGAGCAATCTTCCCTATTTGGTACTGCTGGTATCAGGCAGCACGGTGGCTCAGTGGTGAGTACTGTTCCCTTGCAGCACTGGAATCCTGGGTTTAAATCCGACCATGAACAACATCTGCAAGAAGTTCGTCTGTTCTCCCCGTGTTTGCTTTGGTTTCCTCTGGGTACTCTGGTGTCCCCCATACTCCAAAAGACATACAGATTTTTGACCTGCCATTATAGCAGTACATATCGCTTTTTTTCTGTGACTTTAACTAAATAATGTCCCAGTTTTCTGTGGGTCACAGTGCATTGTGGTATAAAACACACATAAGAATGGCAAATATCTTACATTTGCTGCTGTCCTCACAGGACATCTTGTACACGCACAAGCCTGTCAATGTCTTATCTCTGTGCACAACATCAAAATGAAACTAAGAAACTCTAAAGTACGTTACTGAAAAGAGGAAGTTCTATTTTTTTCCCAGAATATTCAAACATTGCCGAGAAAGAAGTGGCCACACCTACTGTACAGGGAGTCCCCGGGTTACGAACGGGATAGGGACTGTAAGTTTGTTCTTAAGTTGAATTTGTCTGTAAGTCAGAGCAGGTAGATTTATTAAATGTAACTCAAGTGCAAACGTTTTCCTTTTAGTTTCAGATAGTGCAGAGGAGGGTTTTTACATTTGTTTTGCTGTATGTGCCCCTGTTTAGAAGATTTTCACCTTATTTGCTGCTGTGGTATGCTGGAACTTGTAGTTCCATGTTCCACAGTATATAGTAGCTATGGAACTACAAGTGCCAGCATGCCCCAAATGCCACCGTTTGTAACTAGGGGACAGATGTAAGTCGGAACGGTGTAAGTCGGGGACTGCCTGTATTTATTGATCTTTTGGACATAGTAAAACCAAAGTAAAATAAAGCTATAACTATAAGACTATGTCCACTTGACAAGTATATTTGAAATACTTGTCTAAACCCAAAAGTAAACCATTCCCATCAACCTCAATAGAAAATAAGCATTGTAGCTCATACAACACAAATTCTCATCAGTCGGTGTTTAAATGTAAAAAAAAAAAAACTTAGAACATAATCATTCTGTGGTCATAATCCACATGAAAAATGTACTATTGAGGACAATAGGGATTGCTAAAAACCTAGTGTAAAATACATCCAAAACATTTGTATGTCATACTGGACGCAGATCAAAACCACATCGAGATTAATGGGACTCATTTCTGACTGTAAATCCAGCAGAAACAATGTAAAATATCTGATGGAGCATTTTATTTTATTTTTTTTTCCATTAAAATCCAGAAAAAAAGCTTTTTATGCCTCTTTATGAAACCAGAAGCAAACAGAGGGTCAATAGAGTCACATAGAAGTCTATAGGTGTACACAGGCTGTACGTATGTAGTGTGTAGCTGCAGTACTGTATGTGCATGAGGCCTTAGGGGATGTCTTTATATAGAGAGATCCAGCACGCAGAAGAGTATTCCGAATAAAAACATATGTAGTTTCATTTGTACAGAAATTTTTTAAATGAAGCAAAGAAGCACTCGCCAGCAAAGCAGTATACAGTGTTCAGTCAAAATGGAGACATGGAGATAAGAATGATGCTGCTATGAGTAAGGGCGTACACATGTAGTTCTGAGCCCAAAACGCGTTAGCGTCATTCTTATCTCCATGTCTCCATTTTTACTGACCACTGTATACTGCTTTGCTGGCGAGTGCTTCTTTGCTACATTTTAAAAATTTTTGTACAAATAAAACTGCAAATGTTTTTATTCGGAATACCCTTTTTGCTTGCTGGATATCTCTATATAAAGCTGTATGATTTTCCGTTTTTTGGATCGTGCTTCCGTGTATGACAGATTTAACAAGTCTTGAGGCTAGCTACTTTCTATATTTGTCTTAGGCAATGTCTACACTGCATCAGAAAAAAAACAGCCGAATGTCGACCATTTTTTTACGATGCACAACCGCAGTTTTTGTCACGTTTTGCGCAAAACCCGTGGTCAGTTGACTTTTTTTGCCGTCGGCCCATACAATTGATTGTATGGGAAGACAACGAAAAAAATAATATCGCTGTATAATATGCTGGCGCCGAAAGACAATCAGTGAAAACGACCTGTGGAGACTACAGGTCATTTTTTCTATTGTCGTCTATGGGGCTGCCTGAACGATCGAATTTTTAGGATTTTAAAACCGCCGTTGAGACATAGCCTTAGGGTTAGCAGTATTTAGTCTGGGACAATATAAATTGTTTTTCTGATTGCAGATGTCTAAACATTTCTGAAATAGACCTGTTTAGTCGTGAAATCAAAACATGTTCACGGTTTTCCAGTCTTAAAGCAGGAATCCACTGAAAAGGAAGTCAAATTTACAACCTATCAATGACAAAGGCTATACAAGAGCAGGTTAAAATACCGATGTATAGCCGGATGCAAACAAGACATAATACTATATGGGGGGCGGTGAAACAGGTGCAATATACCACTGACTAGACACTCACACACTTACTATTCATTAGGGAGTAGCTACATACTGTAGTGTTACATTTGTACATAGATAAGGCTTCAATAGAATGTCATTCACATGGTTATATGTAGTGCACATGCTGCCTAACAACCTATTGTTCAAGCCTAGACTATTAGATCCAGTGTCACTGGTATATTGCACCTGTTCCACTTCCCCCATATAGCATCCTGCCAGGAACTGTGTGTTAACCAGCCCTTGCATCAATAAGTACAGTCTTTTTCAGTGATGTGTTGTAAATTTGTCTGTTCATTGCTGTAATACATCTGACCAGTACATTAATAAACTGAACGCGTCTGAATGCGCACAACTCTCCATTCTGTTCTATGCGACTACAGTCGAACACACCACTCACCTGTACTCGGAACTGCCACAGAACAGAATGGAGAGTTGTGTGCAAGCGTGGACGACAACCAATCTAAACTGAACTTTTGGGGGCCCGTTCCTGAAATAGTATCAGACTTAAAGGGGTTTTGCCACGAAGTGAGTTGCTTACCTCTTATCTGGCTCAGGAAAAAAGATAAACAAATCATGAACGTTGCAGTGGTGAGAGGGAGGGGGTGAGCAGAGAGTGAGAAAGAAGGGAGCGTCTGCAATGTCTACTCAAATAATAACATTACAACCAGTGGATTGTCTATACAGCCGAAAGCCTCATACACTGCACTTTCTCCACAGTCCCTTGCCAGCTCATTCATGTTCCCTGTCACCAGATAAGAAGTGCAAACACACAAGGGTGGCCAGATCAGCTCCCTGTCAGCTGCTGGTCGTGTCTAATGCAAACTTTTACTAAGGGTATGTAAAGAAAGCTGTAGCTCTCAGAGGCTTCACTTTTTGTAATCACATATATTTAGAAAAGTGATTAAATACCCATTTTGGAGGATCCTACATCAACATTACATCGTGGCAAAACCCCTTTAATGGCATATCCTAACGCTATACCATCAAACTCTATGGTGGGAACACCCCATAAAAGGTTTTGTGACACCAAACACAGATTTCCAAACAAAGAATACATCCTGGTATTGTCAATGAAGAGAATGGCCATCATAAACCTCACATGTACTCTTTCCTAATATACTAACTTTCCTAAGTAAAGTTTCACTATATAAGTTTTCTTTTTACACTACATAATCCATAGTTAATTAGGATGTTTTTTTTCTTTTTAAGGATGCCGGTACTGTCGTGTATGACTGGAGTCTCCAAGGAATTGTTGCTTTAGAGTCTTTGTGGAAAGAGGGCGGAAAAAAGAAATCAAAAAAACATGAAAAGGTAAGATTGTATTGGTGTAGAGAATGTACAAAAACATATAACCATGTAAAATTCTGGACCCTGGCTGTTGGCGGCTCTGGGTTCAGAGATCGCGTCTCCCCTGGAGCAGATTAGTTCTTGCCTTGTGGGTTTCAGGGCATTAACCAGTGGGGAGGCTGGGCTTAAAATCCTTGTCTCCCTCCCTTCGCCCACTTTTTCCCCACCCTTGGTTGAACTTGATGGACACGTGTCTTTTTTTAAACCGTACTAACTATATATCGATGGAAAAGTGTTTGTGAAGCAATTTACATTACAATGTAGCAAAAATGTAATATAGCAAGAAGATCAGGTAACCATCAGATAGTTTACTTGCTTGTCATTGTATCTTACTGTATTATATTGAAATTAGGTCAATATGCACTGACATTTGGTAAGTCTTGATAGCATACAAGGATGTGGACAGAGCAGTAGCCACAGGATATGTCTAAACAACGGATTTTGACACGGACTCCACATCGGATTACTCATGAAGTCCTTGTCCCGTTCATTTCAATGGGCAATCCCTGTAATATTTCACAATGGGGAATCCACTTAGATATTACATTAGATAGCCAAGATGCAGATTAGCCCTATTGGTATGGAGCTTCTATGCTAAAAAAAAACCCAAATATGGCGAAATCCACATTTACATTTTAAAGTCAATGTCTAAAATCCACACAGAAAAGTCAGGATTTTAGACATGAATTCCACGTCAGATTTTACCATGTGATAAAAACTGACCTGCGAACCTACTTTAACCCTATGGTAAGATAGGACACAAGTTTCAGACTACCCCACACATTCCTAGTAAGCACTTTCCTGGAGGCTAGGTTCACACTGTTTGGGCAGTACATTTGCAGTACACCTCAGAAAATGCTCCCAATATAAATGTCTTCTAGATATGTGGCCATAAACTTGTGTTCTCCAGATGTACTGCAGATGCATTTTAGCAGCTGTTAGGCCAGTGTCCATAAGTACAGCTTAGTTTTATTTGTTCTGCAAAATATATTTCAGTTTGATTTCCAATGCAGTGTTTTTTTATAATTGATCATTGACAAATGTATGTATGTGTCTACAGGCATACCATTAAATATAAGGAGTATGAAGAGTTTTCAGTAGGCTGTTAAAATGGCCCAGAGCTGACGCTCTAAATGCACTCACAAAGGCAATAGCTCTATGACATCACATGCACTAATGCCTTTCAGGTTCCACCAATGCAGTCTGTGACAATGAGCCAGATAAAGTTATGAGTGCTGATGTCATCAAGGCTGTGATATCAGTCACTGTCATATCCATAAGTATCATTATTCTCGAGGGACCATAGAGGGAACTCGCAACATCTCTAGTATAGACCACCCTGCTCCTAAATGAAGCCACCACAGCTATCCAGCAGATGAAAGTCCCAGCGCTAAATTTATAGGATTGTCAGGCTCTTGTGATGTCACTGCCACATCTGTGATGTCACAACCTGTGAAGTCATTGCATGTTCTGGGGACCTAAGGATGACTTATTAGGCAATGTCACTAACATTATTATAATATAGTGACTCATATAACTTTACAAGGGCTTGGCAGCTTCAAATTCCAGCCACCCACTGTAACAAAATGATATGTTTAGGGCCACATGTATAAACAATGTGTAGGTCTAAGGCATCGTTCACACGGCTTATGTCGGGCATGGATTTCAGCCGTTTTGCGCGCCGTACTGCGCTGCAGTCCAGCTGAAATCTGTGCCAGGCATTACGGTAATCCACAGTTCTCATAGAGAACTATGGATTCCGTCTCTCCTCCCCGCTCAGCGAATACGGCGAGGGGGGAGAAAGTGACATGCACATTATCCCGCCGGTATATGCGCCGTGAATAATGCATGTTTATAGGGCCGGCGAGTTGCCGACCCCCGCCCCCACTGCACGGCAGCCGGCGTAATTGCGGGGCGAAATCCGTCCCCACAATTACGCCGGCAATAAGCCGTGTGAACTTCGTCTAAAATTCACTTTGTTGCCCATAGCGACGAATCAGAGCACCCCTTTTATTTTTCCAGAGCACTATATGAAATGAAAGGGGAGCTCTGATTGGTGCAACAAAGTGAATTTTAGACCTAGGCAGTTTTCATACATGTGGCCCTTAGAGTGCAACAAAGCCTCACTGTATTATATACCACCTACAAAAGCACAATCGGTAATGCATTAAATCAGTAAACTTGGATTCACAAATTATTACAAAATTCATCAAGATCCCCTCAGAGTACATCCATAAAAAAACAAACCCAATGGGATACACAGCATAGACATTAATTATATACCAGTAACTGGAAGGCTTTACATCCTAATTATCCTATCCTAATTATGTGTTTTTTTAATGTACTCTGTGAGAATCTTTATCTTTATCTCTTTTAATATGTTGTGGATAAATATTTACTGATTTTAATGAATAATTAATTGGGTATACTTCTTAAAGCTTTCATAGGTGCCATATAAATGTCATTAACATTGCCCATTATGACAAAAACAAAGTACATAGGGCTCAAATTGTTGCTGGTGCACAGCGTGGCAAACACCAAAAACATTTTAGAGAAAATCCCTGTGTGTGTGCCCTGTAATACAATTGTGTTACTTCTAAGTGTGCAACAACAATATGAGAAGGCAACTTATACATATGTAAGATATATGAAAACATATTCTATAATATCAATGTATGTATTAGATGACACGTGATATCTTAAAGGGGTTTTCTCTCTTTTTTGATCTTACTTTGCTCTGAAGATAAGAGATATTGTATTTGTTCTAAGTGCACACAGGTTTCTATGGTTACCTGACCATAACTCTATCTGACTAGAGCAGGGACAAGGGAGTGATGTCACCATGGTCGAGAGAGCTCACTCCCAGCAGATACGTTATCTCTAACAAGATTAACTTTTTCTTAAAGGGGTTTCCCTGTCTTCTTATTTTTGGGTCTGCGACCAATTCATATCTAAATACAGCTGAACTAATGTTCTCGGCTATATCTTGAGCTCTCATAGAAAGGAATTGGAGTAACTGCACAAGCATGGCCTGTTCTCTGAGGCCAGTTTATAGCGGCCACCAGCTGGGTGCAGACCCAGAAATAACCAGATAGGAAAACCCCTTTAACTGGACATTTAAGATCCCGCTACATAGCTGTCAGGTGTCGGCTGCTAATTGCAGCTAAGACCTGCCGGCTACAGCGTGTGATGGAGTCGGCGCCTTCCCGCACTGTTTAACCCTTCAGATGCCACACCAAACATGGCCGCGGCATCTAAATGAATAGAAATGGTGCTGCAGACCGTTGCTCACTCTGATTGGGACCCCCACAGCGAGATTGTGGGACCCTGATCGGTTTACATGGCAGCTGAAAGCCTGATGAAGGCTTCCAACACTGCCATGTTTTCTGTTTTACTACTTCCTGCCCTAGACAGGAAGTAGTAAAATCGCCATATTAGTTCACCCTGTTGCATTGTCTATACAATGCAATAGGCTGTATAAATGTTCGAGCCCCCTAGTGGTGAAGCACCCTAGGGGGACTCGAAGTTAAAGTAAAAAAAAAAATTTTTAAAACGTATAAAAAAATATATTAAAAGTTCAAATCTCCCTCCTTTTTTCCGTTTTACAAATAAAATAATAAAAAAAATTACACATAATTGGTATTGCCGAGTCCATAAAAGTTCGATCTATAAAAATATAACATCATTTTCCCATATGCTGAACACCGTAGACAAAAAATAGAATGGTGCTACCATTTCAAAATGTTAAACCTATCTTTGATATTCCAGATTCATGTCATTATTCCTACTTACAGATATGTCACTTCCTGAAGCATGTCTTAAAGGCAGAAAAGGTTTCTGTTCCTACAAGGCTAGAGCGTATATCCGGGTGGGCACCTTATTTCGGATATTTCGTAAATTCTATCAGAACCGGACCCTGATAATCCTGTTAAACATAAATATATGGACAAGTGGGAAGGGTTTCTGGGTACTCCTATTTTATTTATTTTTTTTTAAAGGAATGGCGCATAGTTTTGTTTCTTTTTTTTTGTAATTGTAATTTTTATTAAAGATTTTTAACAAATTGAGAGGTGAAGACAAAGCATTGTCCATTGGTAGTAGACATTCAGCGAAGCACGGTAATCAAGAACATAGTTTTACAATCTTCAGAGCAAAAGAGAAGCAATGCTTCCAAACTGAGACACAGAAGTGGGGGTTTTGCGACAGAGGGGAAGGCTAGGGTAAGGGTGAGGAAGGGGTAGGGCGCATAGTTTTGAAGTGGGCTGCTAAATCCTCAATTTGCACATAAAGAAAACCAGTACAAGATAATATATTTTTGGTACCACATTCCTTCTGTATTACACAAATGTAATCCAAATGTCTTAGATCAGACCTGGGCATTGTACAGCCCGCGGACCACCCCCGTCCCTTTAACTAGCTCTGACCGGCCCGCGTGAGATTTCCCGATATTCCACACAGCTCAATAGTCCCCGGTGCCATTCGCCAACTGTTAAAGTCCCAAGTCGATACTGGTTGCTAACTTGGGACCTTGGCGATCGTCAGTGGCGGCAGCGCTGCCGCTGTGGACTAACTATATGTGCATCCTCTGGACTCACTTACAGTTGCAGGCTTCTGCAGAGCAGAAAGCAAAGCAGGCTTGCGGCTCACCGGAGTACACTGCACAGTGCAGAAAGAAGACGGAGAACAGCTGGAGCTTCAGGGAGCAGGGGAAAGGTGAGTACTGTTAGTTTTTCATTTTTAATTAGCCTTCTCTACCTTCTGTGGTACATATAACCTGCCTATATACCTACTGTGTGACCTATACACCTGCTGGGGGACATATAAATTGCCTATATACCTGCTGGTGGACATATAACCTGCCTATATACCTACTGGGGGACCTATATACCTGCTGGGGGACATATAACCTGCCTATATACCTACTGGGGGACCTATATACCTGCTGGGGGACATATAACCTGCCTATATACCTACTGGGGGACCTATATACCTGCTGGGGGACATATAACCTGCCTATATACCTACTGGAAGAGCTATATACCTGCTGGGAGACGTATAAACTGCCTATATACCTACTGGAGGACCTATAACCTGCCTATATACCTACTAGGGGACCTATATACCTTCTGGTGGACATATAACTTGCCTATATATCTGCTGGGGGAAATATAACCTGCTTATATACCTACTGGGGGACTTATATATCTGCTGGGGGACATATAACCTGCTTATATACCTACTGGGGGACTTATATATCTGCTGGGGGACATATAACCTGCCTATATACCTACTAGGGGACCTATAACCTGCATATATACATGCTGTGGGACCTATAACTTACCTGTATAGAGTGTAAGCCCTCACGGGCAGGGATCTCGCTCCTTCTGTACCAGTTGTTAGTTATTAATTTATCACCTTTGTACTTGTTTGACCTATGTTATGTATGCAACCCGAATGTACAGCGCTCTGGAACCAAGGGCGCTCAAAAATAAATAATAATAATAATAATAATAATACTGGGGGACCTGTAACCTACCTATATACTTACTGGGGGACATATAACCTACCTATATACTTGCTGGGGGACATATAACCTACCTTAATACCCACTGGGGGACCTATAACCTACCTATATACCCACTGAGGGACCTAAAAACTACCTCTATACCCACTGGGGGACCGATAACCTACCTATATACCTACTGGTATTTATTAATACATCGTATATATGTATGTCGTGAAAAGGCAAATAGTAATATGTGGTGATTTATATCATATGCAATAGAACGACGGAAACTATAATAATATTGATTTCTGTTTTTTCTTCTTTGTTCTTTATTCTGTAATGCTACATGTATATTGCAAAACTTTAATAGAAAACAAACAGCTAAACAAAAAAAAAGCTCACGTGACTACTAGGTAAGTAGAGTTTCCCCAGGCTAATGATCCAAAGTGACACGTCTCACATGTTCCAAATACTTTACCAGTCAGGAGTTCTCTGAAGTAACAAAACAATAATGTTGTTGTCAAAAACATCAAGCTTACTTGGATTTCTGTAGGATAATGTAACATGGAGGCCTAAGATAGAGGAAGCAGATATATATCTACTCTGTGTGTTAAACCCTAAGAGGTCTCCAGGTAGAAACATGGCATTAATACCAAAACATGACACCACATGGATTCCAATCACCAAGTAATTAATAAAAAAATATGTCCGATATACAGTATGTTCATTAAAATTATGTGTGGTGTGCATCAAAATCCTTGTGTACCAATGAGACTCTGTCCAAAAATGTGACACTGAAATATCGTAAGAAAACTGCTCCTGAAGTATGAGATCAGTGTAGTAGTTGAGGTATAATGATGCCATAATTGATACAATGAAATAAATAAGGAATAAAAATAGTAATGTTAAAAGTACTAGTGTAAGTAAGTAATCAAATTAGTGAGTAAGATAAAGCAAAGCAACAAAAAGGTGGTAATAAATAAAATGAAATACCCTGTTTTGAGACATGCTTTACAGTTAACATAAGTCCAAACCTTTTATCTATAAACTCTATAGATATAGATTCTATGTATACAGTAATTCTTTATAAATGCTTTTAGGCATAAGACAGTACAATTAATAGATCCATGTAGACTCACATTGTGGAACCATCTCCCTTCTCCTAATAGTGTGGTTGACAAGCTCCAGTCCCACAATCTGTATTTCTGCAGACTTACCTCCATGTGAATGCAGGAAATTTGTGGCAACCATCGACAGTGTGTTATCTCTTTGCACATTATTTTTGGCTCTAAGTATAATTGATAAATGCTCTTGAATGCTTTAAAGGGTGTTCTTTGAGTTCAAAATGCTTGTCCATCTGTTGGAGCATGATAAAAAATGGAAGAAAAGAATCATACTCGCCTCCTGGATGTTCCCGTTAATCGTTCACGTGACAAGTGCAGCCAATCACAAGCCACAATGCCACATGCAAGTGACCAATGTGGCCTGTGTTTGACTGCCCTAGTTACGTGAATGCTAAGCGTTCACCACTCCCGCCGGTAAGAACTAGATGGCCGCCGGGACGTAATGAGAGTGTCTAGAAGGTAAGTATGATTCTTTTCTTCCATTTTTTTTTTATCTTCCTCTGATGAACGAATTAGCATTTTGAAAACTCCTGAAACACCGCTTTAATGAACTTCTTGTGTCATTTGATCTAAATAAACTTTTAAACATGGATAAATGAATGCATAGGTCACAGGTGTTGTCCAACTACTGAAAAAGTCATTTATTCTTGATCTCATGTAAAATAAATGCACTTACTAACTTACTTGTATTTCAAAACTGCATTGATCACCATATTGGAGTGACCATCAGATAGTCCTTTGTTTTGGCCATTTTGACATATCAGAGTGTTCCACCCCAATCTCTGTGCTGGTGACATGCTAGAAGGCGTCTGGTTGTGTGGCTCAGATCTTTAACTAAGCCAGACCTCTTATCATTCTCTCATGGGACTTCCGGGGATGAGGGCCATTTAAATAAGGTACTTTTGAAAGATTAAGTTGATTAGCAGCTGCATTTATTCTAGACCACAAAAAGAAAAAAAACACTTTTCAGCCTAAGGACAACCCCTTTAATCTATTGACTAAGGATATATATACACCTAAGAACTGTACTAATTGTCAAAAGCGTAATGTGATCTATTCATTAATTTGTCCTTCTTCAAAAGTTTACATAGGAACTTCGTAAAGGGATTTAGCAGCAATTATCAACTATATTTTGGGTCAAACATGGTTTGGTAAGGGATGTAATATTGACCTTGGTTTTGGAAATTGCATGAAGGTAAGTCCTCAGAATCAGTTACTGGGCTTTGCTTTTCCACCCCACTATTTGGATAGTGAACCTAGTCCCTCAACTCAAGAGTTAGCCCCCCATGGGTTATTTAATGGTTTGTATTACTCCTAAAAGCATTAATAAAGATTAACTGGTACTATAGAAAAAGGATTAATTTATTTAAACTGTATAAATATATATTTTACCTTTTGTTACATATTTTCTGATTCCATCACTTAGGCTATGTTCACACGGCTTATTTTGGAACGCATTTCACCACGTATTGAGAGCGTACTGCACTCTAAACGGCGAAAGCGCCCCAATCATTACGGTAAACCAATTTCATAGGGAAAATATGGATTTCCTCCTCTCCCTGGGTGTACAATAAGCGCGCGGGAGAGAAGTGACTGTCATTTATTTCAGGCGCTAAAATGGTTTGGTAAGGGATGAACACTTGGTTGGTATTGGATACTTACGCCTGAATTAACCTCAGTGAACATACAGCATTATATGTTTTCCATCTTTTTTGATCACTTTTTTGTTTAATGATATACACGGCATCTTACTCTTGATATTATACCAAATTCTTCACTAAATAGTACAACACTTTAGGAGCAGTTTTTTTGCTGTTTGCAGTGAGTTCCTTTTTTCTAATACTGTGTGAGCGATACAGAAGGAACTATTTTATATACACCTGTTAAGCAATATGTATAAATATGTATTTATCCCTTTACTAACAGCACATATTGCCCATTCTGTCTTTTGCTAAGGTCATTGTCTAAGAATGTCAGCTGATCTATACTGTACTGAAGTTTCATATGGTTCACTCACTGTATGAATGCTCATGATTTGCTGCAGATTTTCTGTTAGGATTTGTGCATGGAAAATCTGCAGTGAATTTCAGTTTCATCCCTGGGGATGCAATTTTACAAATTTTATGACCAAAGCATGTTAATCCGCAGTATGTAAGTTACTGTTTTGGATTTGCTGCAGATTGTCCCTGAAAATTATTTTCAGATGGAAAATTTCTATAACAAATCCAGATGTGCACTCGGTGTAACCTCCCAACAATGGCCACTTAGACAACATATCAGAGAAGACAGGCTTCCTACTTGTGCACTGCCTACCAGCCATAGTCAGCAGAGCACAAGATAGGACAATCCCTTCCGGTATTGTATGTTTTTTTTTAGTAAGTGGTTAAGAGGACCGTCCGAGGCCGCACATACTAAACCAAACAAGCCCAATAACGGAGGGATCCTGAGTTACATCTTTAAAACCTAGCTCTTCTGAAAACTGGAAAATTATGTTGTGATTGAAGTGGAAGTGGTTTCTCCTGTGAAGCACAGATATAACCATAAATGCCTAATAAGTGAGGGTCCCACCTCTGGCTGCATTTCCTCTGTCTATAGGCGTTAGATAAGCAGTTATTCACTGGCAAATGCTGCAAGTGGGGAGGAGGTACTCTGACCTTTTAAGCAGTTATGGCATATCTCATAATTATACTAGATCTGTATAACCCTCTGACCCAAATATCAGTTCATACTTCATTTCATTTGACGTCTGTTGGATAATTGTAACTCACAGCAGAAGATGTTTCTTGTTAAGTTCAGCTAAACAAAATGTGAATCGTCTGAGAACATAAAAAGCAGAACAACTTGTTCTTCCTCAATTTTTAGTTTTATTTTGTCATGGGAAATTCATTTACTGTTATTTTAGCTCCAGTTAATTAGATAAAATAGAAGTGTCACATTAAACGAATACCATAACAACCACATAACCAGAAAATAAAGTCAAATATTTTTTTTCACAGCCCGTGAGTTCAGACCAAACAGTAAGCAACGATCCATCATCAGCTGACACAACACAGCCAGAGACCTCCTCTGAAACCTCCAAGTAAAGGTGAGTCTTGGGTGTGGTTTGTCCCCAGTGGGGCTCGTAATCATTTATGTATTTATGTACCCATACGTCATAGGAAGCCAACTAACTTGTCAGTATGTTCTTATGGCATTGAAAGTGAAACAAAATCAACTGCAAGTGAATTCACTTTTGGTTTTGAAGACTAATACAAAAAGAAATTGATTGCATTCTGATAACTGCAAATAATCACTGTGCTTAATCTTTTTTAACCCACATAGAGAAACGTCATTCCATTTTGATTGGTTTTGTGACTGCAGAATCTTAGGTGGGCTCTTAAATTACAGAGTCCAACCCAGTTACTTGTAAGATTCATACTATAGATTAGCATAAGTTTCCCATGGGTGACCTACTGGCCTGGAGAGACAAAATACACTGGCATTTTAGTGGTCTTAACAGTCTCTAATCTTAGAAGTTCCATTTTTATTAGTAAAAAAAAAAAAAAAACCTGGGGCCATCCTTTTGGCTGTGTCTATACAGCTTAAAGGAGTTGTCTCATTACGAGCTTTCAGCCTGTCAGTGTCCCTGGTAAGTTGAACTGAGGGGCGTGCTTCTTGGTCTGTCTGTTCTGCTCCCTCTCCCCCCCCTCCCATCAGCACACAGGCAGCTACGTAACTTCTATACAGGGGGGGGAGGGGGTTTGCTCTCAGAGTTCACCCTGTGTGTGCCTGCCTAGGTCTGTTACAGGAGAGGGCTGATCTATGAGTGTAGAGAGGTCTGTGAAGCAGCTGAATATGCTAAAAGAGCAGAGGGGATGCATGTGTTCCTATATCCCCTGCTTAGCTTACAAGTCTCCAATCTCCACCCAACAACAAGGGAAGTGTTACTATACTCAGGATGTCTCACTAATACAGGAGAGCATAAAGTATTCACATGCCTGATCTGTACAGTATTAGTATAGTCACAGTTCCAAAGACATATCATGATTATAGTAACAGACAGGGTCACTGCTGTCACATCTATCTGTGTAGAGAGCAGGAGGAAGCAGGGACACACAGGGTTAATCCAGACAGCATGGACACAGACGCCAGAGTCCTCCCTCCCCCTCCTTCCACTCCAGAAGCATTCTGTGCAGGAGGGTCCGACCTGTCTTCAAAGGTGATGAGTCATTCAGACCTGACAGCCAGTAAGATAAGGATCAACAGGTCGGCTGCTATAGAAATTTGAGAAGCTGAGGCACTCCTATGAACAGGGCTAGCTCAAAATCAGTAGGACATTTGTAATGAACATATATTGCAAAGCTGCTTGTTTTTTAAAGATCTTTAAATTAAAACCCAATCATTGTAGCGAGACAACCCCTTTAAATTAAAATACCATTGGAAATTCGACAGTATTTTAAGTTCTGCGCAACACGGTTTTTGGTTGCGTGTTTTTCGGTTTCCCCTCGGCCCCAGTGCATTGAGGTTAAGGGAATCTGATGGGAATATAGCAGAAGAAAGAACATATTCTACCCTTCGCCGGACAGTCAGCAGCTCAGTAGAAAATCCAATTACAACACGGATTTTCTATTGAGGTCTACACAGCGCTAGATTCAGTCGGCTTTTCGGCGGATTCTAAATCCTGAATCCGCCGTTAATCCGATCAAAAACCTATTCTGTGTAGACCTAACCTTACAGTCTAAAAGCAATCAAATATTAGAGATGTCAGTTAGTTTTCCATTAGCAGATTGGATAATAAAAACATTTGTTTAGCAATAGTAAATTTTCACATAGTCTATATTCAGGAAAATTTGTGGCTAGACTAAACAGTTAAAGGGGCATTTTTTTATAGCACCAAAATACCATTGTACATGCTTGAGACCACATTTATCATGTGTCTTAGGCTATGTCTACACAGCATACAAAAACTATCGTATTTTAGGATTCTAGAAACGCTGGAAATGTGACCGTCTCACGTGTCCATAGACTTTAAGGGCATGTTCCCAGGCTGTGGACAAATACCGGCCGGGTCGCCGGCCGGTGTTGGTCCTGGTTTGCGGCCCTCCCCGCGGGTGGGGGGGGGGGGGGGCGGCTTTTCTCCGCGCTGAGCGGAGAACAGCCCTCTCCCCTCCCATTGAGTTGTTCATATTCCGTCCGGAAACCGGACGGAAGAATGAACATGTTCAATGTTTTACCGCCGGTGGCAAAACCGCCGGGCGGAAAACCCGTGCAGTGGGAACTGCTGCACGGCTTTTTCATAGAGCACAATTGTGCTCATTTTCGGCCGGTGTTTCAGGCGGTCTGAAAAACCGCAAACCGGCTGAAAAACCGGCCGAAAACCCGTGCCGTGGGGACAGGCCCTACGAGTAAACACGACTTGTAGTCTACACAGGTTGTTTTTTTTCTGCTTGTTTTCTGGTGCCAGCGTATTTAGGAACTTGTTGCTAAATATCCCGGCATTTTGAGTTTTGTCGTCAGTTTCCCATACAATCAATTGTATGGGCCGACAACAAAAAAGCGAGGACCGACCGCAGTTTTTCCAAATACAGTGACAAAAACAGTGGTCTTGTATCGGACTAAAGACGGTCGACTTTCCGTCCGATGCTTTGTGGATCTAGCTTTAGACAGTTTTTGGACACATGTGCTTTATCCGACAAAAGGGGTGTGTCTTTGACAAAAGGCATGGGACTTGAGTGAAAGTGCCCACTAGGATTTCCAAGTCCTTCTTCATGTCATTTTTTTCCAACCTTTTTTGGAGGGGATTAGGCAGGGAGGTGTTATCCAGTTTAATAAAATTATAGTTAAATTGAGCCAGGTTGGGGAAATTATTATTTTTTTTTTTTTTAAATTACACTTACCTCTTGGTCCCCTGTTTCTGCGGTGCTAGAGTGGCATTTATGTTAACTGATTGCTTTAATGATGGTCATGATTTTTATGTTGGTAAAATCAGCAAGGATCAATGATAAATTGAAAATATTAACTATAGCAATAAATGGATAGTCGAAACCCAACTAAAGTGAGTATTCTGCTTTAGTGAATATCATAAACTATCTCAAAATCACAGTCCACTAATATACTGCTCAGGGCTATTTCATTGTTACTAAAGGGTTCTTATCTTAAAACTACAGGTTAAAACTCCCCTCTTAGGGTTTTAATCTATTTTTGAATCTCATTTGTACCTTTAAAATGATAGATGCTCTGTAGTTTGTAGAATATACTACACCTAAATTTTGACTCTTCCTCCATTGCATTAATGATCTAATTCTTCTTGATATAAAAGAGGTCACAGAACTTCTGTAATACATACTGCATATACACACATCATATTTAACCTAGCCAGCCTTTGTGCATGGGTTGTAGTGATCATTATTATTGTTTTCCAGTCCGCAAGTTGTCAAATAATATAAGTCATTCTGTCAAGCACCTATTGATTTTGTCCTGTTTTGTGTTGTCAGGAATGTTGCAAGCTATTAAAGTTTATACACGGGTACATGGGCTACACAGATACTAGTTTTACTGATTTATATATTACAGAAGTTCTGTGACCTCTTTTTCTTCTATGGAAAAAACCATAGGTCCTCCAGCCGGTGCTAAGGGTTACTTATTAAACTGCTGTGTAAGAGAGACTGGAAACCTGAAATATTTCCTGCTGCCAGTGCCAACTATGCTCCTGACAGTCACTGGCAAAGAATCTGCTTGCTTTTCCTGGCTTTCTACCAATCACATGATGGTTTATTTGTCATGTTATTGGCTAAGATGCTGCATATAGAACAGATCCCACCTCTGCCAGGGAGTCCTGAAAATATAAATTTGATTGTAGGAAAGGTTTATGGTTTCAATCTCCTCTATAAATCGCTATATAAATGAATAAAGGTAACCAATAGCTTTGGCTAAAGCACTAATGTTACTCTGTGTTCAGAGAAAACATGATGACAAGTTCTCTGTAAATGTGCATTCAGATAATGAAAGTGAAATATTGTAAGCAACGTATCTATAGGGTCATTCCATATCAAGTGATCCAAATATGATTTTTTTTTTTTTCCATATTCAAATAGGTTCTATTCAGGGGCGTAGCTACAGGGGGTGCAGCGGTAGCAGTCGCTACCGGGCCCTGCAGCCTTAGGGGGCCCAAAAGCCCTTCTTCCACATAAGAAAACATTAGTATTGTAAATGGTGCATGGTAACTGGGGGCCCCATTTCACTTTTTGCACTAGGGCCCAAGAACTTGAAGTTACGCCTCTGGTTCTATTGAACAAAAAGTAACGACAGAATGGTACAAAAACAATTGCAGGTAAAAACAGTAATCAAAAGAATAGCAATCATAAAGGGGTTGCACAGTAAGGAGCAGAAATATACATCAACAAGTACCTTAGTCTGTAATGATCTAGATATATAGAGATGTCTCTTTTAGAACAGACCCGGGGCTCCAGCCACCCAAGGCACCCAGGTTCTCACGGGGTAACAAGAAAATCACATGATATGAGCATCAGTACTGACTCTGACGTGCCGTGGGTAGCAGGATCCGACGGCCAGCATTGTATGGCCCTGCCGAGCATTTATGCATTAATCAGGTGTATAGAATATAGAACAAACGAATCCAGAAAAAATAAACACTAATACAAACATCCGTTCAACGGCTATCCGGTAACACCTCACCTCTCCAACGTAAGCCAATATCTTAGCATCTGATTCTACTTTTCCACATGAATATTTTTTTTACCTGACGTCTGTAGATTTATTTTTTATTTTTATGAAGTACAACTTTAGTTAATTACAAATTAAAAGTTTGGAATTTTTTACTTCATCGGTTAATTTTTAACAGACTTCTAAAGGTTTGAAAAAGAGCGCATTTGGCCTGGTATGACTACATTTTTTATCGGACTAAGATAAACAGGTGGGAGAGGTATAATTTTTTCTCAGAACGGTACCAGCTTTCATTTGATATTTCACAAGACTATGTTTCTTTATATTTTGTTTTGGAGAAATCAAATTCAAAATTTTGATACGCAATTGTGAAAAAAACATATGTTTTAAAATTGTGAAAAAATGCATGTGCGTTACTCGTGTTCTTGGTTGTGTTTGTACAGGGATTCAATTTGGGACATCAAACTTTTCTATTTTTTGGCAAATATAGGCCCCACACTTTTAGACCACAAGCTGAACAGATCTGAATTCAAGATTATTCTGCTTAGGGAGGCCCTAAACCGTATTGACTGGGACAATGTGTTTAAATATGGCAGAACTAATAATAAATGGGATATTTTTAAAAACATCCTAGGCTACCACTGTGAGAGGTACATACCTTATGGTAATAAAAAAAATTAGAAACAGGAAAAACCCAATGTGGATCAACAGGGATGTAAAAGAGGCAATAAAAAACAAAAAGAAAGCGTTTCACCTACTAAAACAGGAGGGCAGTGAAGAGGCACTAAGAAGCTATAGGGAAAAAATAAAGTGTGTAAAATAAAGATAAAGGAAGCAAAGCTGGAGACGGAAAGACATATTGCTATAGAAAGTAAAACTAACCCCAAAATATTTTTTAACTATATAAATAGTAAAAAGATTAAAACAGAAAATGTTGGCCCTTTGAAAAATACTGAGGGAGAGACAGTAGAGGGCGTTTGAAAAAAAAAGCAAACGTATTAAACACTTTTTTCTCCACTGTATTTACCGAGGAGGATGACCTTCCTGATGAACAGAGAGATGTGGTAAACTCCAACTTAAAAGTTTCTTGTCTAACCCAGGAAGAAGTGCAGCTCCGTCTTAGGAAGATTAAAATAGTATACACCAAATCGCAAAATTCTATGCAGATCTGAATTCCAGTACACCAAATTAGATCATATATTTATTTATTTGGGAAAGGGTAGACTTAAAAGTAAAATATAACTTTTAATTAGATTGCTTAAATATGAGAGGAACAAGATTACTCCCCCCAAATGTGTTATACAGAGCCAAAATATCTATAACAAAATACCCACACAAGTTAGGGAAGATAGGGTAGTCGAAATATTGCAAGAGGATAATCCCTAAACCATCCCGGGAAAATGCGTCCTGTCTTATTGTTGACTACCTAATGTTAACAGGGAATGATACGCCCCTGATAAGGGACACCCTTCTGGAACCTATCCCTGTCACAAAAAAAACCCTAATGATCCCTAACATAGTAATGTGACACAAAGAGTGTTATATCAAAAGAAAAAAAGTGCTCAAGTGCAAAAAACATAATAGTAATGTATCAATACTTCCCACCTCATATGAAGTCCCGACATGTTTCAGTACCTACTTTACTTCCTCAGGGGACAAATTTGTAGGCTGTGGGAAAAGGTATAGGAATCCCAAAATTAGCTAAGGGTCCATATTGTTCACAAAAGAGCTACAATGTACAGTGTACACAGAGGTGGCTTACCTAAAGAGATGGTATTGTCCAGAGGTATGGCTCATAGATACGGCTATGGTGTGCCGCATACCGGGATGCACAGATTACCCAATTTTAAATAGCATTTCGGGTATCCCTTGTATCCAATTAAAGCGTACTCCTATTTCCATTTTAGAAAACCCGCTGCTACTTACCAATTAACCCGAACGTGGAGACCCAGAACCGGAAGTCACGTGGATAGTGCCACGTGTCCGGATGTTGTTCAGTGTCGTCATGTAAGGGCGGAAGTGACGCGGCAGGTATAGCTCGCCGCGTAACAGAGGGCGGAAATGACGCGACGGCCTATCAGAGTACTCGCTTGTTCATATCGCTCTGTATCTTGGACACTACGTCGCGCCAGAGAGAGACAGAAATGACGCGGCGAGCATCCCGTCCCGCGTCATCTCAAAACAGGAATGACACGGGGATACACAGTGATTCCAATTTATATATCACTGTATTTAGAACGGGATATGTGGCTCCCTTGTTCAGGGCAGGTACAGATCCTATGTCCAAAGACTCCTAATAGTAGTCTAATGTCTAGGACCGCTGTCTGTAAATACAGATGTCGCCGTCCAAATGATATTAATGGCTATAAAGAAGTCAATAAGAGGAACATGTATCAAAAGCTAAAAAGTGTATAAGAGTCAAAAAACTCATATGGAATAATCAAACAAATTGAAGAGGAAAAAGGAAAGCAACATTTCATATGAAACAATTAAAGTTCAATTGATCGTTCAAACCGTCAGGGTAAAATTGTCTTAAGTGGGGTAAATCCAAAAGGATTCTCTGCATAAAATTAGTTTATTCAGGTCTCCTTTTCGAGCTTGTGGTTGGATCTTATCAATCCCCATGAATTGAGCTGTCCAAATTCACCATTAGTTCCGTCCATATGTGTCTTGCCGACACTAGTGTCCCTTTTGTTTCGAATATCTCCTAAGTGTTCTCCTATGCGTCTACGAAACTCACGGATTGTTTTTCCAATGTATTCTTTACCACAGGAACATCTAATGCGATAGATAATTCCTGATGATCTAAAGTTGATAAAGTGACTAATGGAGAAGCCCCGTCCTGTCCATTGGTTAGCAAAGCTTTTGCCCCCTTTCAATATAAGGAAAAGCCTATGCAGCCGCTACATTTGAAGCAGCCCAATGGCTGTCTCCCAAGCCATGTCGTTGAAGAGGGGGTGGTGTATAGTGGCTCTTTAAATAGAGTATCCCGTAAAGCTCCTACCCTCGTTGAATGTAATTAAGGGTCGTGGACCCAATTTTTTCTTTAATGTCCCGACTAAAAGCAGAATGTCCAGTGCTTGGCCAGAATTTTTCTGACCTCACCCGAAAACCTCATCAAATGTAAACCTATTATTCTGGCCCAAGTCAGTGTTTTGTATAGTGTTTTTAGGTTTTGGGGTCAGAAGGTTTGTTTTTTCTATCTGAAGAGCATGATGATAACCCTTTAAATGACATCTTCGGGGTAGCCCTTTTCCCTAACCGATTCTTCAGGTCCACTGCTTGTTTCTTGTATTCCACAATATTAAAACAGTTTCTACGTAATCGCAAGAACTGTCCTCTTGGAATACCCCTTTTTAGGGGCACCGGGTGGCTACTTTTTCCCAATAAGCAAGGAATTGGATGCCGTGGGTTTACATAGATTGTTGTGGAGATGTTTCCACTCTGATCTTTAGAGATTTTCACATCAAGGAAGTTAAATGGTCACGATCAATTTCATAGGTGAATTTGAGACCCCAGGAGTTGCAGTTCAGTTTTTGGATGAATGTTATAAAATCAGGCTTAGGTCCGTTCCATATAATCAGTATATCGTCTATGTAACGGATCCATAAGCCTATCTTATCTGTCCATTGTGTTAATTGATCATTAAAAACAGGGAGGGTCTCCCACCCGCCGAGGTACAGATTGCATACGACGGAGCGCATGGGCTTCCCATTGCCGTACCCCTCAGCTGGTTGAAAAACCTCCCATTGAACGAAAGTAATTTCTCATGAGAACCCAAAACTTAAAATCCTCAAGAGAAACTCATTGTGTAAACCGAACTGCAACCCACGGCCCTGCAAAAAATAGTTTACAGCCTGTAAGCCTAATTCATGGGGTATGCTTGTATAAAGAGCCTCAACATCAATGCTCGCAAGCCAACAGTCTGATGTCACCTGTATTCCTTCAAGTTTACAAAGGAGATCTGTGGTATCTCTAGTGTAGGAAGAGAGTGATTGCACAAAAGGTGCCAAGATCTGATCTAAGTACACACCACAATTTTGTGTTAGGGAGTCTATCCCCGACATGATTTGGCCTCCCTTTTAAGGGGGGTTATACCTTTGTGTACCTTTGGAAGGCTATAAAAGGTAGGAATTTTAGGAAACTTGGGAAAGAGAAATCCAAACTCCTCAACTGAATAAGTCTCATGAGATTTAGCATTTGTTAGAATGTTCAACAATTCTTTTTTATATTCATCTGTCGGGTCACCTTCAATACCTCATAGCATGTGGAATCATCAAGTAACGTATTGCACATGCTGAGATATTTATGGTGGTCTAAGAGTACGATGTTTCCTCCCTTATCTGAGGGTTTTACAATTAAGTTATGGTCTTTCTCTAAGCAAGAGATAGCCTGTTTTTCTCTCCAAGTAAGATTTTTAAAGGATCTTTTATTTAATGCCTCCAGATCTTTTGTTACTTGATCGTGACCATTTAACTTTCCTTGATGTGAAAATCTCTAAAGATCAGAGTGGAAACATCTCCACAACAATCTATCGTAAACCCACGGCATCCAATTCCTTGCTTAATTGGAAAAGTAGCCACCCGGTGCCCCTAAAAAGGGGTATTCCAAGAGGACAGTTCTTGCGATTACATAGAAACTGTTCTAATATTGTGGAATACAAGAAACAAGCAGTGGACCTGAAGAATCGGTTTAGGGAGAAGGGCTACCCCGAAGATGTCATTCTAAAGGGTTATCATCATGCTCTTCAGATAGAAAGAACAAACCTTCTGACCCCAAAACCTAAAAACACTATGCAAAACACTGACTTGGCCAAATAATAGGTACATTTGATGAGGCTTCGGGTGAGGTCAGAAAAATTCTGGGCCCAAACACTGGGACATTCTGCTTTTAGATCAGAGACTTAAAGATAAAATTGGTCCACGACCCTTTAAATTTAAACATTCAGACGGGGTTTCCCCCCGGAACTTACGGGGATACTCTATAAGAGCCACTATACCCCCAAACCCCCCCTTTCAACGACATGGCTTGGGAGACAGCCATTGGGCTCCCTTCAAATGTAGCGGCGGGCATGGGGTTTTTTCCTTTTATATTGAAATGGGCAAAAGCTTTTGCAAACCCAAAATGGACGGGAGGGGTGCTTTCCATTAGGCACTTTTTTTAAAAACTGTAGATCTTTCCAGGAATAATCTATGGGAATTAGATTTTTCCTGTGGTAAAGAATACATTGGAAAAAAAAATCCGTGAGGGTTTAGTAGACGCATAGGAGAACAAATTTTGGAGATATTCGAAACAAAAGGGAAAACCCAGTGGGGCGCAAAAACATATGGACGGGAAAATAATGGTGAATTTGGGACAGCCCCGAAAATTTATGGGGATTATAAGACCAAACCCCAAAAACTCGAAAAGGGAAAAACCTGAATAAACTAATTTTTTGGAGAAAACCTTTTTTGGGTTTTCCACTTAAACTTTTTTCCCTGAAAGGGTTTTGGGGAAAGATCAAATTTAACTTTTAAATTTTTTCATAAAAAATGTTGCTTTCCTTTTTCCCCCTTCAATTTTTTTTGGGGTTATTCCAAAAATGGTTTTTTGACTCTTAAAAACACTTTTTAGGGTTTTGATTAAAATGTTCCTCTTAATTTACTTTTTTTTTTTAAGCCCTTAATTCATTTGGAAAAGGCGACAACTGTTTTTTTACAGACAGGGGGTCCTAAAACATTAGGGCTACTATTAGGAGTCTTTGGGCATTGGGTTCCCGTTTCCTGCCCCCAAAAAGGAGCCACATATCCCCTTTTTTTTAATTTCAGGGGATATATAAAAATTGGGGAACCCCTGGGGGATCCCCCTGTCTTCCCCGTTTTTTAGATGACGGGGGGAAAGGGAAAGCTCGCCGGGGTCATTTCTGTTTTCTCTCTGGAGGGGGACGTAAATTTTCCAAGATACAGGGGATTTGAACAAGCGAAATTTCCTGATAAAGGGCCGTCGCGTCATTTTTCCCCCCTCTGATTAAAAGCGGCGAAGGGGAAACCTGCCCGTCCTTCCGCCCTTTTTCATGAGCACACTGAGTTACAACTTTCCCGGGCATTTTGGCACTATCCACGTGACTTTCCGGTTTTGGGGTCTTCCACGTTCGGGTTAATTGGGAAGTAGCAGGCTTTTTTAAAAAAGGATTTGAGTACCCCTTTTAAATTTTGGGTACAAGGGGTACCAAAAATGTATTTAAATTGGGGAATCTTTCATCCCCGGTGTATGCGGCACACCATAGCCGTATCATGACCTTTTCGCTCTGGACAATTCCATTTTCTTTAGGTAAGCCCCCTCTGTGTACCTGAAAATTGTAGCTCTTTTTTGAACAATATGGGAAAACCCCCCTTAAGTCTTTAATTTTGGTTTTTAAAAATTCCCCTAAATTTTAAACCCTTTCCCACAAAGCCCCCCGCCAAAAATTTGGGCCCCCGAGGAAAGGGAAAGTAGGGGACTGAAACATTTTCGGGACTTAATATGAGGGGGGGAAGTATTTGGGAAAACTTCTTTTATTATGTTTTTTGCACTTGGGGGCACTTTTTTCTTTTCTTTTGGGTATAACACTCTTTTTTTTTAAAATTTCAGGGGTTAGGGATCATTAAAGGGGGTTTTTTTTGACCCCGGGGGTTTTTGGTTCCCCGAAGGGGGTTTCCCCCGGCCCCTTTTCGGAAAAGGTTTTTTAATTTTTCCCTGTACATTAGGTAGTTCCAAAAATTAGCAGGGGCGCATTGCAGGGATGGTTTTAGGGATTATCCTTTTTGCCCAAAAATTTTGAAATACCCTAAACTTCCCCAATTGGTGTGGGTTTTTTTTTTATAGATATTTTGGGGTCTTTATAACACATTTGGGGAGTAATCTTGTTCTCTTTTAATTTTATGGGCAATTTTAATTAAAAAATTATAGTTTTTCTTTTTTAAAATCTAACCTTTCCCCCAAGGGAAAAACTATATGGATTTAAAATAGGGCAAATCCCCAGGTTTCCCGAAAAGGATACTTCCACGTCCCTAAGAGAGTTTTAAATGATGTCATAGATTTGGCCCCTTTTTCTTAAATTCATGGGAAGGGCTAATTAAAGGGGTATGTCCCAAAAGGTTTGGCGATAAACAAATTTCCCTTTAAATTGGGGGGGAATTTTTAAAAAGGGGTCAAAAAGTGATCCAGGAAACTATAGGCCCAAATAAAGCTTAATTTTCTGTTGTAGGGAAAAAAAGGGTTTTGAATTTTCTCAGAGGATGGTATCCGGTTGGTTTCTCCCCAAGGGAAAAAAAATTTTTTAACGCCGTTCCCGCATGGGGGTTTTTCAAAGGATCGGGTTTTCCGGGCTAATCCCCATCAGCTTTATGAGGGAAAGTCAGTGCAAAACGGGGTTTGGGGGGGGAGGAATTGGATGTTTTAAATAACTAGATTTTTCTAAAAACATTTGATACGGTGCCACATTTAAAAGGGGTTTGGGGAAATAAAAATAAAAAATGCTTTGGGCTTGGGGAAAATGTTTTGCAAGTGGGGAAGTAAAAAGGGTCACTGATAGAAAACAAAGGGGAGTAAATTTAAAGGTAATACTCCCGACCCGGATCGCTGGGTTTCTTAATGGGGACCCAAGGGTGGAGTATTGGGCCCTATCCTCTTTAACATTTTTATTAATGATCTTTAAAAGGGAAAACACAGTAGAAAAATTTGATCTTTTCAGGGCGGTTTCTAAAACTCTGTAAAGTAAACACACAATTTGGGATAATAAAGTTATTACAAAGGGGGTCTGGATAAAGGGGTTTGGGGGCCTGGCGGGAAAAGGAAAATGAGGTTTAACAAAAGATAAAGCAAGGGGTTTTTGCCATTGGGGGAAAAAAGAAATCCATTAATGATTAATTTTAAATGGAAAAACATGGGGAAAAAGTGACATGGGGAAGGGACCTTTGGGAAAAACCTGGTGGACAGGGAAAACTTTTAAATTTTAGGGAGGGCCGTTTTCCCAGCAGCAGCCAAAGCAAAAAGGGTCCCTGGGGGGCATTAAAAGGGCATAGATGCACATGATGAAACATTATTTTTCCCCTTATACAAGTCAAATGGTTTTTTTTAACCACACATGGGAATTAAATTTTGTACAGGTTCTTGGGCACCTTTTGGGCCCCGGGGGGACATTGTAAAACTTGAACAGGAAAAAAAGGCGGGCAACAAAAAAAATTTAAAAGGGCTTTGGGGGGGAATAAAAGTACACCCAAAAAATTGGGCAAGAATTAGGGTTATTCAGTTTTTGAGAAAAGGGAAGGGTTCGGGGGGAAAAATAATAAAAAATGTTTTTTAAAAACATCAAAAAGGTCAAATATAGAATCTCTCCCCAAAATTTTTTTATACACAGGGCTTTTATCTAGAACAAGGGGGCCCTCCTTTACGTCTTTAGGAACGAAAGTTTTTACAAAACATAGAAAAGGGATTCTTTTTCTGTAAGAGCGTGAGGTATTGGAATTTTTCTGCCCAAGGGACTTTTTCATGGTGAAAATTTAATAAAAACCAAGTTCAAAAAGGGTTTGGATGCATTTTGGGGGCGTAATAATATAACAATTTTTCAGTGATAGGGGTTCAGGAGGGGGTCATTGATCCCGGGATTTTTCTGATTGCCAGTTTTGGGGGTTCAGGAAGGAAAAATTTTTTTCCCTTAAAAAAAGGAAAAAATTGGTTCTACCTCATTGGGGTTTTTTGCCTTCCTCTGGATCAACACCTTAGCAAAACCCGGCTGAACTAAAATGGACGACTTGTCTTTTTTTAGCCTTTTCAAAAATATGAAAAATATGAAACTATGAATTTTTTCACTGGAAAATTTGTTATATTTTTTTTAAAAATTGATCCCATCCGATTTCCCCCCCTTTAATTTTGGGATGTGGCTAGGAGCAAAGCAAGGCCCATGTGCATTTTTGGAAAAATTTTTTTAAAAATTAAATGTTTTTTTTTTTTTCGGAAAAAGCGTTTTAAAATTATTTTTCGATTGGGGAAAATATTAACGAAAGGTTTCTCTTGTACTACTTGGGAAAACCTGCACAGTTTGAGTAGAATTTGGGGTTTTTTTTTGTTTTTCTATCCTTTTTTTAGCCTGAGTTTTTGGGGGAAATGTAAAAAGGCAGGCAACACCCAAAATTTATAAAATTTTTTTTTCCCAACTTTGAAAATCAATTTTTTAAAAAAAAAACTAAATTTTTTCTTCACATTTTGTATTCTCTGACCAAATATAAAATACCAAATAACAAAAAACTCAAAAGAATTAAAAATTTAGAAAGGAAAAATCATTGGTTTTTACTTGCCCTGGAAAGACCCTATAGTAAAGGGGTTTCAGAGGGCAATGGTTTTTTCTTTCATTTGGGGTTTCCCAAAGTTTAATGGGGTTTTTTGTGCTGAAGTTCCTCTTTCTCATAAACCTTTTTCACTTTTGTCGCAGGAAAAAAAAAAAGTTCCTTCCCGATTTTACCCATTTAAAAAATAAAACTGAAGGATTTTCTGAACCTCCCTTGTAAATTGAATGTCCACCCCCCGCCCCTCAGCCCCCCTTGAGAGGGGCACTGGGGATTACTGAAACCCATTTAATACATTTATTTCATTGGGGCTCAATAATAAAAAAAACTTCCCTTTTACTACTTTTTCTTAACTCTGAAATGGTGGGGGCTGCCAAACCAAAACCCAAAATTGGTACCCTGGGGGATACACTTTAAAATTTTTTACCACTAATTAGTTTGGGTTTTGTTTTGGGTGAAAAAAATTTCCAGATGCAAACGCAAAAAAAAATTTTCCTTAAAAACAAAATTTGTTTAAATTTATTATAAAAATGGTCATTCCAGGTATTTTGGGGGAAAAAATTTTCCCATAGTTTTGGTTTTAATTTGCCATACTGATTGGGAGCCCCTATTTCTTTTTAAATCTATTTTTAAAAAAAAGGGGAATTTGGATTTCCCGCATCAGAAAAAAAACAAAAGCAGAGACACTAAAGCAATTTTACTTGTTTAAAAAAAATGCAAAGGTGTTTAAAAGCAGAAGGGGTTTTTTAAAAAAGGGGTTTTTCCCCACAAAGATCATAACTTTTAATGAAAAGGAACAGTAAAAAAAAACCCCTTTTTTTTCAATTTGGTTTTTCATTTACCAAAAATTTTTTTAGTAAAAGGGCCCGCTAAAGCCCAAAAGTGTGAGTGTCTAAAGGGGCTAAAACTGATTTGGGGTCGGACCATGCCCCCTTTTCTGGGGATTTGCCCACCTTGAAATTTTTTTGTTAAGATTGGCTGCCCGCACTCCCCTTTTTTTATCCCCCCTGAGCTGTTTTTTAAAGGGACACTAAAAGCTGCTCTGCAACTTGGGTCGAGGGGACCAGCTTTTGATGTGAAGAAACGGGCAAAGCTAGATTACTCCCACCCAAAACCCTATAAAACACATATAATACCCCCTTGCTCCCCCCCCCAAACCCCTATAATTCACTTGCTAGACAAAAATGACCCAAAATGTCACTTTCTGTAAAAATTAAGGGGGCTGTAAAGTAAAAAATCCTTTTTTCCCCAATGCAGGGGTTCTGGTTACAAGGGGCTTTTGTAAGGAGGGGGACAGCTCTGCAGACATGAGAAACCCGACCATTGCAGGGGTTGCAGAGCTGTTTTACATCTCCTCTCTTCCCCTGCTCAAAAAAGAAAGATGATGATTTACTTCATGGGGTGCAGGAAAGGGGGTAGGATGTCCCCATTTTTCAGCGAGGGGAAAAAAAAGCCTAAGGGGAGGAGAGACCCGCCCCGGGTTTAAGCTTTTAAAAATAAAAGAAAAAAAAACAAGATGAAATTTTTAAAAGCCCGAAGTGAGAAAATCCCCTTTTAAACACCAGACATTTAAAAGGCCTTAAAGAGGTGGTCTCACTGCAAAGATTTTGCTTTCAAAAATTTTAGGGGGGGGTAATTGAAGACCTTTTTCTAAAAACATTCCCCTTTTGATTTTTTCCCCGTTAGGGTTAAAAAAAGATTTTATTCCCTCTGAGGGGCACACAGTTTTCTTTTGGGGGTTTCCGACCTGCTCCCCTCTGGTTTATCTGATCACAGGGGGTAATTTTCACCCCCACGCCGAAAAACAGGGGAATTTTCCGGGGAGCTTGAAAGCAGGGGTGGGGTTTAAATTTTAACAAACAGGGAAAGGGGACACATTTCTTTTAAAAGTTTACCCCCCTTAAAACTCTTAGGCCCTTTTGCATATTTGATAAGAACTCCTGCTTTCATGTTTGCGCAATTAGAAGAGATCTAATACAGAGTGATAAGCAAAAAAAATTTTTTAGAAACCCCCCACAAAACCCGGGGAAGGGTAGGGGACAAGATGCATGAATTTTAAAACTGCCTTTGACTCTGTGAAATAACATAGTTGGAAAACCCCTTAAATGAACAGCTAAATTTACTGTGATGCTGCTCTATGCAGCCTCGTTTTTTTGTGTAAAAAGTTGAAGTTCTGTTTGGCTTAGTTTTAGGACACAAAGAAATTACTGTGTAATTTGTTAGCGAGCATAAAAGGCGTTTTTATTTTTTCCATTGTTTATGTTTTTAGGGTTTTTTTTAATTCCCAAAAAAAGGGAAAAACTATTTTTTTTTTACTTTAGTTTACAATACTTTCCCGTATGGGTAATGACAAAAAGGGAGCTTTTGGGGGAAAAACGGGGCCCTTTAAACATGTCACGGTTCTCGGACTGCAGGGAAAAAATAAAGAGTTTTTAAAAGGGGGTTTTCTTTACTACATTGATTTTTTCCTGTTTTGTTGGTTTCATTTTGAATTCAGGGGCGTGTTTTTCCCGGGGTTCTACTAATGGTAGAAACCCAAAGGGCTGTAGCTATAGGGAAAAGAGTTGCTTGGGGTCCCCAATCAGGAGAGATCAAAAGGTCTGGGAGCCCAAACGACCTGAGGAGGGTGATTGGGAGCCCCAAAAAGAGGGGATATCTAGGGAAAATGGACACGTTTTAAAGGGCATAATTGCCCAAAATGACTTGTTTTTGCAAAGATCTTTAACATAAAAAGCAATCCTTGTAGTGAGACAACCCCTTTAAGCGGTGAGGATAGGAGCTGTCCTTCGAATAGCTCTGAAAGGCTGCTGTAGGAACAAAGCTGATAACAATCGCTCTGTTCCTAGGGCAGTTGCGATGGGTAAAAAACCGCAACCCCCACCAAAAAAATGTCGCTGTCGAAAAGAGAACCCACAATTTCCCGCCAAACAAAATTTGTGGGTGGTTTTGTTAAAAAGGTTGATATCACATCCCAAAAGTTTCACACTGCTGCTTTAATGCAAATAAAAATTTAATTTTCCAGCAAGCTTTTTAGAATCTACTGTACATTCAGATGTATGGGAATTCAGTAGACGTATACTTTTTATTTTTTATCAGAAATTATTAATATGTTTTTGTTTTCTTTACTTGCAGATTTTCCAAAAAGGGCATTTTTTATTGTGGAAAAAGGGTTTTTGTAAAAAACTCAGGAAAAACCCACAATTGCCCCCCCCAGGCATCGGAGGATCTCTGTAAAACAAGGCAGCCACCAACATTTAAGGGAATTAAGATCCCAAAGTCAAATTTTTTTTTTTTAGTACAAATTAACACCACTAATAAACTTGTTTGAATTTTCAAATACTTTTGGCTCTTGAATGACATGAGTATGTTAATCATTTGGGAAAACATTAGCATTTTTTGGGTTTCATGGTTCAGGGGGCCCGGGGCAAGGGCCCTTTTGGGGCCCTCGGCGATTACACCAAATGGCGCCCCCCCCCCCCCCCCTCGCTCTCAAAAAAATACCCCCCCCCCCCCACAACACAAAACACACACACTAATTTTCCCCTACCCCTTTCGCCAGGTTTTTGTCACTAATTTTCTGCACATTCCACATAGCTCCCGTCCCTCTCCTTTACCAAACGTGCACAATGAAAAACAGCCC